>VXBR01010366.1:329711-387841 GCA_013400215.1 Cisticola juncidis
TTGGTCTCTTGCTTCATAACCACTTTTGCTTCCTGTATATTTGCTAAATGAAATGTCACTAGCTGTTGATGAGTTGTCTATTCCCTATTTCTTCCCTCTCTTCCCTTTCCCCTCAGTTGCTGATGGTCTGGACAGACCCAAGGGAATTTCTAGGAGCAAAACCCATATTGTTCTTACTAGCTTTGAAAGGCAAGCCATAGCTCTGGATTTTTATTTTCCTAATATTTTAGATTACAGCATCTAAAATATTTCTGAACAAACTGCTTTTGTCATGATAAAAATTTCAAAAATGCATAAAGGCAGTGCTGCATGAAGTAATTGAAAGATTAGCAGGAGATGAAGTCATTTTGAATTTTCCTGAAGTATCGGCAGGAAATAAAAACCAGAAACCTGAATCAGATCATTCATCTTGCAACGCACAAATTAAACATAGCAAAAAACCTGAACTTCTGGTAATCCATTTACAAAGGCAAATTGAACACATGTTAGCTACTAGTCTGGACGTCTGTAGGTTTAAAAAGAAAACCAGCCCAGCAAACCCCTTCCAAAGCAGAAGTTCCTATACTTCGCAAAATGTGTGATAGTGTTGGCACTCTGTTGCTTTTATAACTGATTGAATTAATAAGGGGCAGGGAGGGAGTGCTGCAGAGGCTGGAGATAAAGGAGGCTGCTCCCAGACAGGGGATGTGTCCTGGCTTGTTGAATTTTGGTGAGGGTTTTCTACTGACGGCCCAGGGGAAACATCTGTCGGATAAATTGTGAAGTGATCACCAGTCCTCCCAAGAAGCCAACTTTAATTCTGGCACTCTCCAAAGACATCGTTAAGGAGTCTCAAGCACAGTCTGGCTGCTCCTGCTCTCCCTGCAGCTGAACGTGGCAGTATCAATTAAAGCGATTCCTTTTCCAGCATCACAAGTTAAAATGTAGGAAGAAACTGAGGGGAGATCTGCTAATTGTCTTCCTATGGAAAGACCTGCCAAATCCACTGTGGTATCTGTGCTGCAGTCTTTATGTTGTGCTTCTTTCCATATAATAAAAAGGAAAGGGTTTTGAAGATTAAAACAATTGCCAGGGATAGTCCCTCAGCAGCATTCCTTTTGCAGTAGGATAGCTGTACACAAAAATATTATTTACAGACATTTGCAATAAATCAGGCAGTTCTAAATGCGTCACCTCCATCCTGGCTGTGAAAGCAAAGAGAAAGGAAAAAGTGCATTCACTGTTTTACCTTTCAGAGGGCTGTTTGTCTAAGGCAGGCCCACGTTCATGTGATGAAGTTCAAAATAACTAATATTTGCATTTGCATATCCCAATGCTGCAATAAATGTACAAGAGAGATGACATAAAGTCTCAGTTTCCCCTTCATTTTGGTAACATGTGACAGTGCTGGGACTCGTGAAGCTGCATGTGTCTCCACTGCCCAGCTTATCCAGCAATCTGCTCATGGCCTTTCATTTGTGTTTTTCTAGACCTGCAGAATGGGTACCTTACATTCTGTATTATTTTTCTAGTTTCTTTCTTACTGAGTTCTGAAGATGCAAGGAAATGAAAGCCCACCTTATTTTCCATTGATTTCTGTCAGTAATGTGCAGGGAAAATGACCAAAGCAAGCCAGTTTCTTCCAAAAGACATGTTCCCTGAAAAAAAGTTATAGTTGTGGCTTAAATCTGTGTTTGCTTGAAAACAGAATTTCAGTAAATTTGGAAGATTCAATACACCACTAAAAGCAGCTCCAGAAGTGGGACCACTGTAGCTAAACAAAACCAACTTCAAAATGGAGTCTAAAGCTGTGTTTCCCAGCCCATGACCTTGCCTTTTGACCCAAGTAGCAGAATTATAACAAGCCAGACTAGCAGCATATTAAAATCAAATCCTGCATGGCTGAGTAGCTTCCTTAATGCTACCTTTGTTTTTGTATTGTTGAATATTAATATTGAATATGACTTACAGCCTAGGTAGTGTTCAAAAGGCATCATAGGTAGCAGTATTGTTGTCTGATAGATCAGCAAATTGAGATGTTGAGCAGCTGCATATTTTGTCCAGGCAAACTCTCAGTGGCTCATTCCCCATTATGGTATCATGCAGTCTGGACTGTGGTTCTTCCCTTCAGAAAATCTGAAGGGGCTCCTTTCATAGGTTACCCAGATGGTCTCTTAGTTGGACAATACTTTGGGCAATGCCTTGTGAGAGCTCTTTTTCACATATGCAATGCCCCTTCAAAGAGATTGTTTTTGCAAAAGTTGTTCCTTTCTTGGCTTGGGAAAGGAAAAAAAGGACAAAACTAGATATCTTTTTCTTTTGTCTTTTAGATGGTCACCATGTGTGGGAAATGGAAGCCAAAACTGACAAAGAAATGTGCAAGCCAGTAAGTCTGCCTTAAATATTTTAACATCAAGATGAAAAATATATATTGTCTTCTCCAGCACTGTTACTAAAGAGGGATTTCCAAGGCTTTGGCACTTAAACAGAACAAGTATTTAGGCCTCCACTCCTGGAAATCTTTCTTTAACGCGAGCATGGGGTAAAAAGCCTTTGCTGGAAGCTATCCCAAAAGTAGGAGAAACCATTTGGAAAATATTTTTTCATTGTCCAGAATGGGCCAGTTCCATCTGCTCATCTTTTGTCTTGCTGGGTCAGTTTTTTCCACTGCTCCCAAAGCAATTTCTGATCATTTTCCGTGGCTCTCCTCTATCTTCAGCAGAGGAAACATGAGTCCCCTCACAGGAGATCAGCTCCACATTGGAGAAGTGTGGCTCCCTCAGCCATGACTCTAAGCGGAAAGTACGTCCACTGTTCCACGTCTGCAGGAATATGCAATACTTGCAAACCTGCAGACGAACAATTTAAAGATCTTCGCTGAATTCAGGCCAAATGCTAAGAAGAGCACTCCCCGTTACTCTTTCAAAAACGCCAAGGGAGGTTTTGATGGTCATAGCAGATTCACTATACATATGTGTAAGCTGATGCCCTAGAAGCTAAGTCATTCCTTAGCCCCATGCTGGAGGATTTGGTTTCTGACAGTAGAAGATCATCTACACATTCTCCAGCCCTTTTTCATGTTGCACTAGATGTGCTTGCAACAGTGCATTTCCCATCCACAGAAGCTAGCATGCTTAAAACTTCATGAGTTGTTATATGAAAATATATTTCACTGTGGAAAATAGAAATATTTGAGTAATGCTGTCCTAATGCCTTTCAAAGGAAATACTGTTAGGTTCTGATATAGCAGGGATGACCTGCCAACTGAGCTGTTGTGCTTTCTCCTGCTGAGTTAGAGACCGCAATTTGATTGTGGTCCCAGATTCTCGATAGAGGCAGGCTGGATAGAGCCTTGCGCATATGCAGTATCATGTCTGCTGTCCAAAGGGAAGAAGTGAAGGCTAGTGATTTTGTAAAGATCTGAGCCATGCTAAAATAATTTCCCTACTTCTGGAATCCTTGCCGTGGATATTTGGGTTGTGTGTGAAGCCATCCTTGCAATAAACCCCACCAGTTACCCTTCAGAGAATGCTTCTCTTCTTGGGTTTAACTTTTCAATACTATTGTACAGCTAGACTGCCTTAGTTGTGCCTTGACTTTCTGATTTATTGCTTTTGCAGAATTCATTGGTGGTTGAGATACCACCTTTCCGCAATCAGAGAATTACCAGCCCTGTTCAGGTCAACTTCTATGTCTGCAACGGGAAAAGAAAGAGAAGCCAGTACCAGCTTTTCACCTATCTTCCTGCTAATGGTAACAAAACAAATTCCTTATCTCTGCCCGTAAAAGTGAGAGACAATGATGATACACGGTTCTAATAATTCTTTAGTAGTTCAAATATTTTGGAAATTGAGAGCGAGAATAAATCCGAGAGAGCTGCCTTTATCTCTGCTGGGTACACAAGAGACCGCCTCTGCAGATTACTTCGTTTGCATTGATGGCAGAGACCTGTTGAAACAAGGACTTCTGCTTTTGGGGGCTGAAGAGCCAGAGCACGAACTCAGATGTTTGTGAAGGCACTGAGCTCTCTGCTAAGCTGCTGTCAACCCTTGGTCTGACTTTCTAGCCCCAGAGAAAGTAAATTGCATTCAAATAACATTTCTGAATTCACACCACAATATTTTAAACATACTGGGCTCTGAGCTGGAGGTGGTGTGTGGATTCTCCTTGCAGTCATCTCGCACCTTGCTGCCTTGCACAGGGTGAAAATTGAGATGGACAATGTGGGTAGAGATCGGAGTGCTCCATGTAAAATGCTTCATGGATGGGAAATGTTCAGAAACTTATGCCAAGTTGGTTTTCGGGGTTTTTTTTTGAGCTTATATTGGTAGCTGTGAAGTGACAATAAAGTCTCTCATGACAGCTGAATTCCAAGCAGGCTTGTATGAAGATTTTAATAGCTAGTAAATCTAGATTTTTAAAAAATCATTATTTGAAATGGCCCTTATACGGAGAATGCTCTTTGGGGGAAAGTAGGAAAAAAAGGCTGGTTGCTTTGTTGTTGTTGTTTGGGAAAGAAGAAGAATTAGAAAACATTATTAAGCTATGACTTTCTGAGTGAAAATAATCCTTCTTTGGGAAATACCAACAAAGCAATATTCAAGTCATGTCACATGACTGGAAGAGACATGCTAACCTTTTGTAGGTGAAATCCTATAAATTACACATTTGGAATTTCACCCAGTTAGCATGCGTGCACTTTTATCAGTACTTAAATTAAAAATAAGAGTATAGGAAACCTGACATTGCTATGGAGTGCTTACTGCATATGTTCTGTGTAGCTATGCTTCACTGAATCAGCCTACTTATGCAAACTTCATTCCCAGTGGGGATGTCTGTGTATAGTTAAAGACTGTTCATCTCTTAAATTGGAAAGAAAAAGAGCTTTTATTCTCTTTTACAACACTTTTCAGCAACAAAAATCAGTTGTAGAGGCAATCAGGTATTGTCTTGTCACCCAAGTTACCCTCATAAATATTTCAGATTCAGGCCTCTTCTTAACTCCTGTTTACTAAGCAGCATCTTCCCTCCAACATTTACATAGGCCCTTTTTTACCATTGTCTTCTAAACCCTGGGAATAGTGTGCACTCCTGCAGAGTTGCTTTATGCTGTCTCTATTCTGTGTTTGGAACATTTGATGTTTCATTTGATGTGGAGAGCTGGGAATAATATATACCTAGTGACAGCAGACCTAGTGACAGTGGAGAACCAGCCTAGGCTTATTTCTGCAAAGACATCTTTAATTATGGTAATTATTGAAAACATTAGGAATCTTGTTTATCTGTTGTACCAATTAAAATTCAAGTCAAATCTTTTCATTTCAGTGTAAGGAAAACTAAAAGAAAAAGGTAACACTGGGGTAGGGTAAAGGAAAGCAGGTATTCCTAGTAAATATTCTTTCCATTCCTGTTTGGTTCTTCACTCACATTCTCTTAATACATACATATATATGCATAGGTTATTGAAAAACATTTTGCATTCTTTGCAGCCTCTCCCATAACAGTGGTAAAAGTGAATGTGCTTCTGCAACCATCAGAATTAATAGTGTAGTATGTTTTTATTATACTTTTGTTGTAATGCGTGTGTTACAGCTGTAAGGTTTTGCCCTTCTTTGGCTGGTATTTTTTTTCCATCATGCCTTTCAAAGACAGATACAAGCACCTCAACTATGTATTTCGACACCATGTTTTCTACAGTGATTGAATCAGTCATTTATGCTGCTGAATTTCTAGGAGTCATTTTAGGCTTCATTTGATTTCAGTCCCAAGATTCTTTTACGGTTTCAAGACATTGTAGAAAACCAAAGTTTAGCTCATGCAGAAAAAAATACATGAGTGAAGAACCACCAGGTGATCAGTGTAAAAAAATGAAGATGAGATAGGCATGATTTTGGCCCAGATAACACTTTGTTGTTTAAAGAAATCTCATAAACAGAGAAGGTGCAGGATTTTGACAAGCAAATGTCAGAGTGGTCATGAAGTGTCAGATGTGGTTTTACACAAATGAGACAGTATCCTGTAACCTGCTTCTTCTTCTGTGCTTCTCTGCTTCTGAAATGCTACATTTCAGTGCCTGCCATAGTTTTGCAGGTATTTCTGCTTGAGGGAACTTTCAAAAGCTTCATGGTGCACATCAGATGTATATTTTACAGCTCAACTGGACTGTACCAAAGCAAAATATTAAATGTGGACTAAAGCCTAAATATTGTGTGAGCCCCCTGGCTGTGCTCCTGGGGTGAGTGTGGGCACATGCAGACTAGGGTGGAGCCATGGGCTCCCAGCCCCACCGCGGGGCAGTAGGAGGTTTTTCCTGTAGCTCCTATTTCTCCTCATTCCCTAGGGGAAAACAGCCAGTGGATCCAGGGACACGTGACCTCACTCATCCCACCTCCAATGGATGGTCCTATAGCATCTCCATGGAGTACAGCTCTGTGACATGCAGCCAGCACAAGCTGCCATCTCCAGCTGTGTTATTCCTCCACCACAGGGCTTCTCCTGTGCTGCAGAGATGTGGCAGGATTTTACTTTCCCTCTGTTAGCTCAAGTGTTTGGCAGAGCAGGGACTTGCTTGGTGAAGATGAGTTTCTGCTTCAGAAATAAAAAAAAAAAAACCTGCTGTAAAAATGAAAATCTTACTGCTCTGTAAATGAAAGTTTAAATAACAAAGCAAAACAGAAAGTAGATGCTTCGCAAAAGGATCCAAGGTCTTAAAAACAAGCTTGCTTAAGTCTTTGGCTTGGAATAGACTGTAAACCTAAGTACTCATAATCCACTTTTAATTGAAATTTTGATTTACTGTTCTGCTAAATTTGAGCAACTCCTGAATCCTGTATTAGCCTATATTGTACTGAAATGACTTTAATGTCATTTTTTTACTATTAGTTCAATGATATTCATCACTGACTATCAGTTTTGTCCTGGAGCCTGCAGGCTGTAGGCTCTTGAGACTCCTCCACAGACATGCCTGGTACAGAAATATAAGTAGTTTCCATACCGTTCTGGCACAGGTCAATTCCTGCAGCTCATATGGTAAGTACTGATACATTTTGCATTGCCACATCGCACCAGAAGTTAAGGAGGAAGGCTCTGGACCACACTCTGCAGTCAGAAGTCTGAGCAGAGCACAATGAGCAGACCCTTGGATGTTCAGCTTTTAAAGTGCCTCCACTGCTGTGGCTCTGTGCAGATGGGCTCTGCAGCTCTGTTATGTGCACTCTTGGAAAACTGTGTTTCAGGGTTAAACTAACCTGGAGAGTCTGAAGAACACAGGCGTGTGTGCTGTGGTTCCAAATCCTGTGTTTTCATCTAAGAAAGCTGAAGAAGTTCTGCTCTGAAGACTTTAAACAATGATTGATAACTATTAGATGTCTGTCTGTTCAGACTTTTTTTAAGTAGGTACAAAAAAATAGAGGAAATGTGTTCAAGAACTTATTTTTACAGAGAGGAGCTAGTGCTCTCTGTTTTCTGTTATCCAACAAGTATTGATATCAAGAATGTTGAACACAGGAAAGGGTTTTTTTTAATTTTATTTAGACAAGTAGTGGTATTTGACAAACCAAAGACAGGCTAGTTTGTCTAGGAAATATTTAATAAAAAGGAAAAAGGAAAGTTGATGTGTTTCTTCTACTGGAATAAAAAATATGCTTTTGCAAAGAGTTGATGATAAAGTATTTCCAGTTTCTGTTTCTGTCAGGCTTCTTAATTGTCAAAGCATTATTAAAAAATCACTTCAGTATTTATTAAAATGGTGTTGATATTCTGGTTAACTTTTACTTTGAGATGCATTTCACTACCCACAGGGCCAGATTTCCAACTGCACAGCCTTCACTCACAGAGACAGCTTTTCTGCAATTCTTTTGCCTTCCTGCAGTCATCTGTACAAGTCTCTGAGATCTTGGGCTTCTCTGAAAACCGGGCCACAGTGACTTGGTGGGGATTGAAGTCCTTTGAATCTATGGGTGTGGAGTTGCACTGAGAGCCTGCCTGTGGTAACTAGAAGTGCCTCAATATTGTGGTTTACAGCCCAATGGCACAGAAGGGAAGCTCTTTGCACTGTAGAATAGAATCATAGAGTTGGAAGGGACCCATAAGTCCAACTCCCCACTTCTTGCAGTACCACCCTTTGGTGTACATCTGGAAAGGGTGAGTGCTGCCCATGGCACACAGCTGTCAGCATTCTCCTGACTTATTGCCTCTGCTCTAAAATTATCCCCTGCCCACCATACAGATGGGTGCTACGACACATTTCTCATGGCTGCACTGAGAAGCCATTCCTCTGTTTCAGCTCAGCCCTTCCATCCACACCTCACTCTCTAAGTTAAAAGATGACATCAGCCTCTTTAGCAGAAATGAGGATGCAAAGTGTTGCCACTCTAATATGACCCAGCATGTGGCTTGTGCTGATTGTCTCCTGACACCTTTCACCTCTCAGTATTTGTTGAATTTTCCTGCATGAGGCTGGCAAAATTATTAGCCTAGTCCTTTATGTAAAACAATGGTGATTTGGGGGCTACTGGGGGAGTAGGGCCAAATGCAGGGCCTGTGTGGTGCAGGGACCGGTGGCTGGAGGGATACGACCTCAGCAGCACCTCAACAAGGGGATGGAGCAGGGCTGAGTCAGGCCTGGAGCCTTGGACCTGCTGCAGGTGTTTCATCCCCAGGAGCATCTGGACTGCTGCAAGGCCAGCACACGGCAGGACTCGGCAACAGAAGAGATGGGGTGAAAATTTGGCCCCAGGGGGCTTTTATTTTAGGTGAAAATAGGAATCACGGTTACTCGTTTTTACACTATACACTGTCAGGGTTTATTTCATTTTGGCTATTCAGTAGGTGATTGTTTGACATTTTGACATTTAGCAGAGTAACTGAAAGCAGGTGAGGTTATCTCAGAGTCCTGTTATCATTTATGACAATCACAAAGTTCATCATCACTGAGTGTATCAGCTCCTCCACTCCCATCCAGGAGCCATGCGAGGTCTGTGGAGGAGCAGAGGAGACATGTGTTGCATTCACCAGCATTACACCCTCAGGTCCTGGGTCCCCACTGGAACTGCCCACACTTTGTGCATTGCCTGCACTTCATCCAGGTGACATCCATTTTAGCAGTCACATGGAGCCTAGCCAGCCACATCTGACCTGCAGACGGAGTCTGTCTTGATCTGTATGGGCAGGTACATGGAGAATGCTGCCTCTCTGTGATGTTCCATCTTCACCTGGAAGGCCAGGAAAAAGCATCACCTGTGTGATGGCCTCGAGAAAGGCAGGGGTGGACAAGCGCTATGTAGAAGCCCCTGGCTGTCTGACCATCAGCAATGATTACCTCTAATAGTTAACCTATAGTGCATAAAATTGTCTTTTGCCAGTACCTCAATTTTCAAATACTCCCCTTCAGATGGAAAAAACCCAACCTATAGTTTTGGTCATTGAACTCTGTATGAGCATTTTGAGGACGCCTTGCCTTGCTTCCCGGTGATTTCACATGCAAGCAGGGATAAAGGAAGCACTGGTGGTGTAATGTTGTGTATCGTCATTAAAAAAGACCTCAGTCCAGTGGATTTTAACATCTGACGGAGGTGGCATAGAAAGCCTTGGCCGGTGCAGACTGGGGTTGTGTGCAGTTAAATGTCCAGTGGAAGGCAGTAGTGGAGCCAGGTGCTGCACCACACTGGCAGCAGCAGAAGAGCAAGCCAAGTAGGCATAACACAGGTCTTAATTTTCCTATCCAACACTTTAGGATTTAACAGTGTTATGGTGGAAAATTGTGCCTTTTAAGAATTTTTATATCTTTCATTTGAAAGAAAGCTAATGCATAATCTTCTGTACTAGCACAGCCTGAAATGCCTTCCACCTACCTTCTACCTCGTCCCACCTGGTTTAGCTGGACATGCGACAAGTACCATATACAGTATCTCATAAATATGTGTAGAACAACCTAATAGTTTAACAGCTGTTGAAAGCATTTAGCAAATGAGCTAGCTGGAAAGCACTTCCAAATCAGATAATGTCACTGTCCAACATTATGTGGGGAGGTATATGCACAAGGTTTCCATCTCACCAAAGCTATTGTATGAAACTGTACATATTCATCTGAATCTGTAAAAATCTATACACAAAACCCAAAAAGGACAGGTAGGCAGGCATGTTTTAGAGTTAGCCCTCCTGATGAACAACACCAGTAGTACTGTACTAGTAAGAGAGGATGAGTTCAGATACTTGTGCAGATAAAGTTGCACACACACGTGTGCTCACTCCCAGCAGTGTCTTGATAGCAAGAGGCTTCCTTTGTGTCTGAGTCACCACACACTGGATCTAGTAACTAAAAGCAAAGGCTTGATAGCAGCTTGACCTTTAAAAATGTTTTGGTTTAATAGGTGCCTAGGGAAACCACCAAGTTCACAGACAGCATCTGCACAGGTCCCTGTAGTTGAGTGTCTCACAAGATCCCTGGGACTGAGTGCTCATCCCTTGTCACTGAGATTGCCACTGCTGCACATATGTTGGCAGGGCATTTCAGGAAGTTTTGCTCAGCCACTGCTGCTCGGGTGTTACTGAAGCAGGGATTGTGTTTGGTGAGGGTAGCCAGCCTCTTGCCCCTCCCCAACACTGGCTTCTCCACAGTCAGAACAAGGGGTGAGGCCTCAAGTATGCTGGATCTGGCCAGTGCTGCAGCAGCTGCCAGGATTTTGTCTTTGCACACATCCAGAGTGGCTAAATGGTACATGGAGATGTGCTCACATCCCTAATTAGTCTCTGGTCGACCAGCAGCAAAGAAGTGACAGGAGCTGGGGTGACCTATGCAGTGTCTTCTGAAGGCGTGCTGCCATTATCAAAACTGACTGACAAAGAAGGATTTCAAAGGCACAGACAGCCTTTCAGAGCTCAACTCAGTAATGGAGATTTAGATACCTAACTCCTCAGCTCTCTTTGAAAGTCTCATCCCAAATTCTTACCAATTGCCAGACATTTAGTCCAGAAGTTGAAGAAAGTGTGTGTGCATATGATGAAAAAAAGTAGTGTTTTGATTTTCATACTCTTAACTAAAATCTGTGTGCAGTTGCCAGGGAACTACATCATAGTCTGCACCATGAAAGGAAGCTATTTTGTTGGATAGGTTCAGTCAAACATAAGGGTAAAATAAATATATTTTAGTGCCGTAAATGTCTGCACTGATAATACTACACGGAAATGGGAATTTGATAGTTAAATGTTAATCAGGATAAACATCTGTTTAATTGATAAGATTTTTTTTTCAGTTCACATATTTTAGTAACATCCACACCTTCCCCCCACCTCAAAAAAAAAAAGTTTAAAAACCTATCTGGATTGCTGAAGTGCTAAAGCAAACACACACTTGTTAGAATTGTCAAAATATGTATATATATCTGACTTTCTGCACTTTCTGACTCCTTTTACTGAATGTGCGTGATTTATTATTTTTCTTATAGGTTTGATATATTAACTTTTTACCTGCTAGAAAGGCCTTTCATTTAAATGTGGGCTTGCAGAACTGGCTGAAATATTTCTGCCAGATTCAAACACACACAGAAGGACCATTGTCTTCCACCAGTGCCTTGGTATGATGTCATAACCCTGATCTCTCTGACTAAGAAGCTTTGATTTATAGCTAGGGCTGCTGCCAATAAATGGTTCTCAGAACTTCATATTAAATTAGATGACATAATGACATGAGTTCAGAGTCTAAGAAAGCATCACCAAACCATTGAAAACCAATTAGAAATTATTTTGCTTATCAGACTAATTTAGAACAGTGACCTCTGCCCTATTTTAATATTCAAAATTGAAGACTGTTTAGAACTGTCTGTCAGCTGACCTAATGCATTGTGAAGTAACAGGCATTTGAAATTTCACTGTACCAAACTTGCATTCTTTTTTACCTTTTTAGGGCAAAGGCCAGATCCTTCAGCACTCTTAAATGAATAATGTTGCTTCTGAGTCTGAGCGTACATAGAAAGAGTATCATCTTTTGTGTTTAAAATTTCACAAATTCTGGCTTCAGTGCTGTAGTTTATTATAGGTGAATCTCAGCATATGGCAAATTCAGTCACAGTTCCTCGTTGTAGCCAGCTGAGAGTCTGCAAGACTGGGTGCAACCTCAGCACCACGGAGCAGTTCTGAGACAGAACAATTGTTGCTATTTGGTGTGGCTCTGCTGGATTTAAGTGACTGTTTCTGCTGAAAGTGCCCGCAGGTTCTGAACAGCTGTAGGGCTTTGCAGTTAATTGCCAGCCCAGGCTGCTGTGTCACTGACTAGGAGTGTCTCTTTTAGCTGGCAGGGTTTTACCAAGTCATTCAAGGTCTGAAATATTTGAGCTAGAAGTTAGTTAGACTAATACTGTTCTCTGCTAAATATTAATCCTGAGAAAATTACCAGTGCTGTTTATATCACATCTATCTATTGCATCTCCCTGTGTGAAATACTCACTTGTGGAAGTCAGTGACAATGGAAATGGATGTGTACTACAGCAGCTAGCTTACCATGCCTCCACTGGGATGTATAACAGGGCTCAAACCCCCTGTTTCGATCTTAGGTTTGTAAAGACTTGCAGTTCATCGGGCATGAGTTGGTAGATAGGTGGTAACACAAGTACCCAGCTGGCCAGTGAACAGTCCTGTCTGCTGTGTTGTCTTGTGCAGGGGGTTTCCCTGTGAGCTGCCCAGGGTTCTCCTGTGCAGGGCTCCAATTTGGACTTGATACTTGAGGGTCCCTTCCAAGTCAGGGTATTCTATGATTTTCCTATCTAGGAGAAAATAGTGAAGGTGGGTACTAAGGTTTGTATCCTGTTCTGAGTGAGGCGCAATTGCCCACCCCAGCTGAACATCTCAGTCCCTCAGAAGTCAGTCAGACAGTGGGTGAGGGTGTGTTAGTTCCTTATAGCCTCATAGCAGTGTTTGAGTAACACTGTAGACATTGTGATGGTAAATGAGTACAGTTACAAGCTGTTCCTGCATAGGTTTGGGGAGGTGTGCCTTGAAATACCCATAGCTCTTACTTCAGGCCCTCTAAAGTCCTTTGAAAAGTGGAAGAAAAAAGTTGCCCTTTCAGAGAAAAAACACCAACTTTTGACACTATCAGAGTATTTTAAGATCAGAACCACAGGCAGTTTGAGTTGAGTTTGCAAACAAAAACTTTGGCAAAGATTTTTGGCCTTTGTTACTCTGTTTGTTGAAGATACATAGGCTGGGGAGAACCAGGTAATAAGACAGAGTAGCATAAATAAACCATTAACTGATGTAATGTAGAAATTTGTGGTACTGTGTCCTCAAAAAATCAAGTACTACAGTTATTAATGTAAAATACTAAAATTGAGATCTGGCTGGAAGGGGGAATATTAATGTCCTTTGACATGCTGAGCTTTACAGGTCTGATTCCAGATCATCTGAATGATTAGTAATTGTTTCTTTATGTTAAAAAAAAAAAAATCCTACAGACCTTCCTTCTCCAAACTGGTACCTCATGAAGACATTTGCAGTTTTTTAAAGAGGATTAAGTAGCTGCCATTCCAGTTTGTATGATGCTCACACTCACTCTGCACAGAGTTAATGGCTGTGCAGCTGGCAAAACACAGAAAAGTCAGATACAAATCCCTTCACCATTTTAGCAGGAATGCTTTTCCTGTCTTCCGGTGCGATACTTATTCTAGTGATGAGATTGGCATACAAACAAAATATATAATATTGAGCAGGAGCTGACTTTTTACTGTGTTGAAAAAACGCATAAAAGAGGGTACAAAAACAGTTCAGTTGAACAAGTTTAGGCAACTCTAAGCATACGTGCAGGTAGTATTTGTCCGTTTAAAGACAATTTGTGTGCCATAACATGAAATAACTGATGCCCATAAGTATTAGTTCAAAGCAAAACACCCCTGACTAGCCCTGACCAGTCTGTTTTCACTCTGAATTTGTAGGCACCCGTAGTGTCTTTGGTTGCTGTCACCATCTCCAAGTTTTTGGACTAACAGGTGTCAAATAGAGTCCCTCCCAACCCATCAGTGCTTCACCTGGTGCAGAGCAGGACTTACTGGTGGTCCTCCATTGGCTGCAGTATGTGTATTTCAGTGTAGCAACGTACAAAAAGAGATTCCAAATATTCATGACCTCTAATTAGACATCCAAATGGACCCCATAGCATTGCTTTTGTAAAGAAAAAACTCAGACTGAAGTGACAAAAAAGTGCTTGGTGCACCAGGTAGCAAAGGTGTGCAGCAGAAGAGCTACAATAAAAAGCCAGCCTGAAATCAGGAACCTGCCTTCTGTGAAGCCTCCAGCCTGCCTGCTACCAGGGCTATAACCCTTCCCTAGGTTATAACAAGTCAGACAACTCCAGAGTTTATTGGAGTTCTATTGCCAGTGGTTGAGCTTGGAATTATTTAGCACAGGTGTTTCTATAACAGTGATATATTGGGAAAATTCAGTGTTCAACAACCATCATATTTCCAGCTGTGCTGTGGTTAGTGCTAGCACAGTGAACCTAATATAAAACATGTGAGAATATTTGCTAGCTCAGGAACTTGTTAAAGGTATTTTCTTACACTATCTGAGTTGCTGTGTTTATCTAGGTGCGTTTCTTCAGTCTTGCATTTTCCTAAAAGGTGGGATAATGGTTTTGTAAAGCTGTCATTGAACCTGGAATCTGCTCCTCTGCAATCAAGTGCATGAGTAGCCCTGCTAGCCAGTATGCAGCACAAGCTGGTGAAAATAAGATCCAATGACAGTCCATCACACCTAGCGTATTTGTCTTGAGCAGCACCTGTGCATCTGTTCCACATATAGACCTCATTTTACTAGGGTGCTAGAAATCTTAAAACAAGTGTTGCAAGCATCTACATGTAAAAGAACATAAAAGGAACAAAGTTAACAAGGGGCTCGGGGACTGTAAAATAGGGGTAGTAAAGTGCATTCACCACCACTGAAATCTGTGAGTGCTAAAAGAGGTTTTATATGTACAGATGGACACGTGTGTTTTAGGGGGCTCAAAAAGACTCATGCACAAACACAATAAATGGCTGGACAATGTGTAAGGGTTTTGTAAAACACATGCAAATAAAAATATAGTCAGCAACACTCATGCAATACACATGTATCTGAGCTGAGTTGTGAAAAGATGTTTCATTATTAACTTCATGCCACAATGGGTTGATTATTAGAATATTATTAAAAATATTCTCGGTGTCACCAGAAATTTTTTAGAAAGAAGATAAATGCCACAACCCATCCATACTTGATTGTTAAATGCATTAGAGTTTCACCTGTCTAGAAAAAAATACATCTACAGTCTAGCTTGGCCCTATTATTTGTAATTACCCTGTTAGAGAAAGTGGGTCAGTTTTACCTGTGCACTGCATCTGTTGTAGGAGAAGCTTCAAAGACACCTCTCTTTGATTTGATAGAGAAAGCAAAAGAAAAGACATTTCAATTTGAGAAAGAATCTTTCCTCTCTGATTTTAGAAAGCAGCTCTGGATTTGTTATGGCTGAGTTGATGCTCACTGACAATCATTTCTGTCCACATTGTGGTAGTTTTTACAAATATGATAGCTCAATTAGGGCATCATTTGGGACAGTGGGTAGAGCAAGCAGAACAGTAGAACAGAAATCAGTTTTCCTTGTTAGCCAGAGACAGACTAACATTTGTTAGGAGCTGGCATTAGCAAAAATCAAATGCAGTATGTAAAAAAGTAAATAAATCAGATCGTACTCTTTCAAAAATAATCCCATAGTTGAAAACTTCTTATATGTAGCACTTTGACATGTATCTTTGCAACTTTATTTTCATTGAACTCTTTATTTTCATTGAAAAGCCCCATCTCTACCTTATTATGCTCCAGTTTACTACGTGTACAGACATTTATCAAATGGGCCATCGGTAGCTGTAGAAATGCAGCAGTCTATCCAAGTTAAAATTCTTGCCTTGATTACTACAAATCCATGGAGCCCTTGGGTCCAAAGCTTCCACTGAAGCACAGCTATTTGCAAATAGATTTTTATAGCACATTAGTGCTGGAGGAGAGTCCAAAGAAAATAGTCTTTTTCAATATTAGAACCAGCTGTGACTTTCTTGTGCTGATGACTCATTCATTTTTTTAATAGGGTGGGAGAAGTAGGCAAAAGACACACAGAGTCTTATTCACAACGTTGTTTGTTTTGCAAAGGGTATCCTAGCCACAAGCCAACTTGATCATACCAATACGCAACTCATGTTTATTTAAAACCTTTTTTCTTTTAACAGTTCCAATTATAAAAACAGAACCCACAGATGACTATGAGCCTGCTCAAACCTGTGGACCAATGAACCAAGGCTTAAGCCCTCTCCCTAAACCATACTACAGTCAGCAGGTCATGATGCCCCCTGATCCTGGTTCGTGCCTTGTGGCCGGCTTTGCCTCCTGTCAGCAGAGAAACGCTGTGATGTCACCTTCTCCCAACGCAAGCCCCAAGCTGCACGACCTTTCGTCCTCTCCGTACAAGTGCATCCCCAACCCGGGCCACAGTCACCTCGGACTTCAGCAGCCCACTGGAGGTGTCCCCATCATACAGGAAGTGCCAAGGTCTATAGTTGTGCACCCAAGCTCCCCCGAGCAATCATCTCACGTCATGCTGCAGCCGCAGGTGAGTCAACATCTGAGCAGTAGCTGTCCCCTTGGTTATCAACAAACACTCTATCCCAACAGTCCCTCTTCTCCAGTTCCATCTGTTACCCAAGAGCCAACCTATTTGCAGTCCTGCAGTCCAACTCACTCATCCATAATGGGTCAACAGCAGCAGCAACTGCCGAAGGTTCACAGAAATGAGTCTCCAACAACCCAACCACTGTCTTTGCCAGAGTTGCATGAGGAAAGTAATCATAATTTGGCCCCTATTCCTGTAACGATCAAGCGAGAACCTGAGGAATTGGACCAGATGTACCTGGATGATGGTAAGTCTTTCACAGCACAGGTTTGCATTCACCATGTTGCTCTATCAGTGAGTTCCCTTAACCTCCCCTTCTTTTGAATCCTGGTGGAAAAAAGTTCCATTAATAGCCTGGTGGAAAGGTGCGGACTTTGCTTGAATTGTCTTTTTACAGGAAAGGGCCCTTTCATTTCACTTGCAATAATGAAACCACATTATCTAAGCATTAAATGTTGTTAGTTAGCATAGAGCTCTAGCTGCATGACCAATAGCTATGTGGTAATAATCTTAACTGTATGTTCTTGGCTTACACCCATGCAAGTGACCTGTAGAGCTGCAGTGAAAACATATTTAACATTGTCCCATTCATAATGCTGTGAAACGTCTGATGTGCAAATCTGTTCACTGAAACGACATGTTAAACTGCTCTACTTCAGTTGAGAAGGTTCAAATTAAAAATGGAGGTGAATCTTTCAACATCACTTTTCAGTCTATTCGCATCTGATATTAAGACTACCTTTTTTCCCCCCATTTTTATTGTGGCCTTGCTACTACTTCTTCTCTTCTCTTCTCTTCTCTTCTCTTCTCTTCTCTTCTCTTCTCTTCTCTTCTCTTCTCTTCTCTTCTCTTCTCTTCTCTTCTCTTCTCTTCTCTTCTCTTCTCTTCTCTTCTCTTCTCTTCTCTTCTCTTCTCTTCTCTTCTCTTCTCTTCTCTTCTCTTCTCTTCTCTTCTCTTCTCTTCTCTTCTCTTCTCTTCTCTTCTCTTCTCTTCTCTTCTCTTCTCTTCTCTTCTCTTCTCTTCTCTTCTCTTCTCTTCTCTTCTCTTCTCTTCTCTTCTCTTCTCTTCTCTTCTCTTCTCTTCTCTTCTCTTCTCTTCTCTTCTCTTCTCTTCTCTTCTCTTCTCTTCTCTTCTCTTCTCTTCTCTTCTCTTCTCTTCTCTTCTCTTCTCTTCTCTTCTCTTCTCTTCTCTTCTCTTCTCTTCTCTTCTCTTCTCTTCTCTTCTCTTCTCTTCTCTTCTCTTCTCTTCTTCTCGTTTTGTAAGATTCTGTTTACATATATATTCTACGTGCAGCCCCGAAAAGTTGAAATGCTGTGATAAACTTGTAAGACCCTAATTCCCAAATATTTATTAGTTGAATATAATGAAAGGGATAATACGGAATTCAGTTATGTGACCTGACTGAACTGCCATTTAGCATTTGCTGCTAAGTATCCCACTAGTATTCTGGACCCTTACCTTAATGCAGGATGTGAATTCCCTTCCAATAGCCACATATCTTTATATAACATACCATGCTAGTTGAAGAAGAAATGCCACTTAAACAGCTGCATTGAAACTAATTGATGCCAAGGAACATCTGAATGTTATTGTCCTTCAGGGAGAATTTAAGGACAATTCATTGCTCTGGTTTTTTTTTAAAGGACATTTTGTCATTCTATTGTAAACAGCATGCTACTCACTGCATTAGGATTGCAAATTAATTTTTGGAGCCTGAGTAGCAGCTCTTTGCTTTTCAACTCTAGGAAAATTATTTTTCTTAACAGAAGTTGTTATTGGTTACATGATAGAGAGGTCTAGGGAACTATTCCTAATTAGGAGTTAAGGTCACTAGTTTTGCACAAAACATCTTTTTGGCAAGGTTTTCTTCATACAGTGTGCATTTTTATCACTTACCTGTGCTGCAAGGAGCATGATTTCAACAAGCTAAATGAGAAATGTACATCAGCCAAAAAAAGCCATGCCAAAATTTTGGGCTTGAGAAGAAACAGAATTTATCTATGTAAGGAGGAGAATTTAGATAAATCTAAACCTAGTGTGTAGCTATCGTTTGTAGAAAAGCACAAGAAAGGGTCAGCCTTCCTTCTTTACTTCTCAAAAATCCAATAACCTCTTCTCTGACAGAAACATGAAAGCTGCCTTTGGCTGGATCCCTACTTGAGAGATGGGACTGTGTCTCAGGGAGTAAGGGTGAATGAAGCTCCTCAGCCATGTCTGCTTTAGGTTTCTCATGGAGAAACAGAGGAACTTCTTTCCCATGTGGTCTGAGAGAGAGGTTTTAGTATTTTCAGCAATCATCATTCTCTCTGACAAAGCATAAATGGTTTAGCCTTTAACCTCATCTCTGTTCCATCACTCTCCCCAGGACAAGCATGCATACCATTCCTTTACAGATGACCAGAACTAATTGCAGAAGCCACCATGTACATCTGCACTGATACTTAAGGTTGACTTTGAAGATCTCTTCAGCTAGCCAAATCCAGATATGCTTCCTTTTGGCATCCAGTAGGCTTTCAAAATCATTCTGTGGCTGACCACAAAAGCTATAGACCAATAAAGACATAATAGTCCTGATAACAGTATATAATGGGAAGAAGCCCAAGCCTTTGTAGTTCAATAAGTTTAAATACCACCAGTTCCCTCCAAGGGGGTCAATCAGAAATGGCTTAAATGATCTTTAGGTTTGTCTCAAGGGTCACACTGATGGAGCTCAACCCACATGAGCTGCCTTTTCCTATCTAAACTTTATCTCACTGCCTGAAGAAAAGATCATCCGCTCTATGTGTATCTGAAGTGGACTATTTCCTGCTTTATATTTGCCTCAGTATCTGGATGAGGGGCTAAAGGCAGGAAGTGTTTCTTGTTGGATTGGTGCTGGCCGAGATACCTTGTTCAAACTGTGCAGAGCTCTGGCATGCTTCAGACAAGCAGCACAGGAGCATGAAGCTGTGACTCAGGTTGGAAGCCTGTTTAGGTATATGTTGTATGCTGTATGCATTTCATGAAGGCAGCATTTTCACCACCACTGGAGACATTGGTTTCACATTACATTTAATCTGTTGGAACTGCAGGCTACCATGGAAAGGGTGGCCTCAATCCATCTTGCTCTGTCACATGTTCTTGCTGCTTCCTTCAAGTCATATCAACTGTGGAGCAGCAGAGCAGGCTAATGGAAAATTAGCCTGCTCAAAATAGCAAAATCCACATTTTCAGTTTTCTGTTGGGTCAGCTCATGGAACCACATCCAGCAGCTGATCCAGCCCTTGAGATGGGGCAGGAAGTCTGTGCTGTGGGCTGAGGGGTACTGCAGGGTCACTCTGGGTGGCGGAAGTCCACCAATAGGCCAGAGCAAGTATGAACTGAAGGCAATTCTGATGTGATCTTGTCTTCCCCAGCAACTATCTAATCACTCATCCTGTTTTGCTTAAAAATCCCCTTCTCATGCTCACCTGTCAGGTACGGAAGGGAGATGTTGCACAGTCTCAAAGGGCAGTTTGGCCACTCTGGTGACTGCCTGGAAACCACCCGTGGCTGCTCCTGGTGTGACAGGGTGTGTTGCTGACTGAGGTCAGCACGGAGAAAGCAAAGCAGGTACGCAGTGCTTTTGTGCCTGGTACTGTTTCATTCACACCTGTGACCATAACAGTGGAACAAGGGACCGTGAGTTTTGGCAAGTGGCTAGTACCAAATAGGAGCAACTCATTTTCCCATGTGCCTGACTTTTTTTTTAAATAGGACTTTTTTGAAGGTGTCACCATTTTTAATTACTAGTATATCCACCTCTAAGTGTTCTTGTTGGAGGAGTGGGTGGAATATCTGTAGCAGTTGTGAACAATATGAAAGCCAGAGACAGGTCAAGTGTACATAACTGCTTTCCTTGCCTGCTGCTCCAAGTATAACGACTTTTTTCCTCAGCCGTGATTAATGAAATATTTTAATGACATTAAAAATTAAATTCTCAAAACATCGCTCATTTTAATAAATATATATCTTCACAGCATCTTGTGCCTATTTAATACATCCAGTTTTATCTAAAAGTGTTTAAGTGTGAGGTATTGATATCTAACATACTTAGGGGACTACCAGAAAAATAAAATAGCCAATTTATTTTCCCAGATTATAACTGATAAAAATTTGGTTGCTTGTTTACCACTTTAGGGAGATTTGATTTATGTATCTAATATACACAGAGCAGTTTTGGATCAGTATAAGCAGAAATCTTTTGGTTTAAGCTTATGGGTTCAAAGTAATATTCATTCCTTTAGTTCTGGAATATGTCCAAATATGGACCATTTATACTGCAAAATATAGATGGAAAAAAACAGTCAATGAATTTATATAAATAGAAATCCTTTATATGACATCTTTCTGCATTGGTAAAGGTGGGTAGCTGAAGTAATATAAAGGGAGCAAATGAAGAAAATTCCATTTTGGCAAGTAAATTCTGGTCTTGGCAATCTTATTTTAAATCAAAATCTACAGTAGCCATCTGGGCTACTCATTAAATGTGCTGTCCATTTCAGAATGTGAATATATGATTCCACATATAGAACGTATTTGAAACTCACACTGTAAAGTGATACCTGATATATTATGACTATGCTCTTGATACTGAAAGGTATCTGGCTTGGATACCAGCACCCGTTTCAAATCATTTTGAGTTCAGTCTCTTAGCAAAGATTGTGGCTGACTGCCTTTGCTGCTTTCACAGGCAAATGTGATTAAAAATAGTTGAAATTGTGACATTTATGCCTGGTTTTGGTCCTCTGCAAGAGTCCATGGTCCTTTGCAGGGGGAGAGGAAGTGTCTCCCGTCGTTTGCACCAGGAGCTGTTGCAGATATCTGCAGGACACTGGGGCACCCTGGTAGGTGATGCCGGGACTGACAGTGTCTCCATGTGCGTATGCCATTCCTGCCCTAGGCAGTGAAATTTAAGTGATGTTTGCCTTTCAGATCTAGCCTGGGAGGAGTGTGGGGTGATAGGGTGCTGGAGGTCATGGAAAATCATAAGGCAGGCAGGCTTGAGGGACCTCTTTAGTACAAGTCCATGCTGTAGTTTCTTTTAAGAAAATACCTGTTATTTAGGTATTGATGTGTCTGCTATATAGCCCTTTGAGATATGAAGTGGAATTATTATAGCCCAAAGAGATGGATAGTTTGGGGAACCTACAAGCTGATGAGAATTCTTCCAGATCCCTTGAAACAGATGTGAAAATTTACCTGATTTATATCTTTGACATCTTTATATTTATATTTTGAGTATGCCTCTCTCTGCAGTTATCTGATTAGAGCATGGATCAAAAGCTATGTTAGTCTGCTCTTGAACTAATCCTCCTTCTTTTCTGTTTACTAGGGAAGCTCAGACAAATTTTTAACTGCCTTTCTTAGTGGTAGAAGAAACCCAAAGCCAGAGGCGGGAAAGTGGAAGGTCACACAGTTTTCCGGATGTCAAGGCAGCTGGGAACTGGCCAGGCTCTTGACAGGAGATGCTGTAGGTGACTTGAAATCACCTTCCTCATCCCCATTTCCTTTTTCTGAACCTAGTGTAGCCTGTGTGGTACACAGAACTGAGCTCCAAGTCTTTCAGTTCACCACGATGGATGATGCCAAGAAATATTTTTCAGGTTGTTACTGGCACTTCCACAAGCTATTAGATATTTTATCTGCAGCAGAATGACACTCATTTGTGAAATTATTTCTTGCTGTTAGAAACATCAAAGAATGTAGTTTTCATTGCAGATGAAAATGAAGCTATTTTGAAAAATAGGGGGAAACAACATTGGTACCAGCAGGAAAAACTGTATGACTTATATTCTCAGCAGATTTTAAGGTGTATTGTACATTCTGGAATCCCATTTGTTATATTAATGCACAAAACTTTACAAAAGCAGTTTTTTAATTGAAAGCAAAGCAGCATCCTGGAGGGTTCTTTAATCAAGGTACTTAATAATCAGTGCTTGAGTCCTGAAGGCCTGGCTTCTAATCTCAACTTTCGAGATGCAGTGCCAGCCTTGTTGAAATCAGGAGCACACTCCCATTTCTGGTCATGAGGCCAGAGTTCCACATGCTGTTGAAAAACAGTTTTCCAGAGTGTCCTGAGTCCTGTGTGAGAGCCAGAACTGAAATAACAGTATCTGAAAGACAGATCTCCTGTCTGAAGTTTTGTGTATTAATTCAGAGTCCTCCTCTCCACATGAATGTTTTCATAAAGGTCTCTATCCTGATCTTGACTTAATCAGATCTATAAATTTTTGCATAGTAAGATGAAAATACACAGGCCATAAACAAAGGTATCTGATGTTTGGATATGTGGCTAGCAGAAAGTATCAGAAGCACATAATCATCTTTTTTAAAACAAGGAGGCTTTTGTTCTTGTGATTGTCTTTGCACAGCTGTGAGTTTTATAGCACCGTGCCAATGAATGCACTCATTGCAACTTGTATTTTACTCTGAAAAGGTAAATTGGGAGTATTAAGCCCCCAATAAGTATGTAAAAGTGGCAAAACCACAGGTAAAGTGTTACTGAAAGCTGCACTCCTGCCAGCCATTTCATTTTAAATATGGCTCTTTTAAATATAACTTTTGCAGTAAAAGCTGTAACTCCTGGATGTAATATGAGCTATTGCTAATGTCATTCCCATGAGCTGCTTACAGTGTTGAACCGTTAGATGTCTGACAAGTCCATATATCTCCTATACAGTATATATGAAAGTTTTTTGTGTCCAAACCATATGTTCTTTTTTGACTCCTCTATATTCTGGAAATGCACGTGGTTTGGTGATATAGTTTATTTGAACAGGAACCATAGCAGACAGAATTATTCTTTCGCTGAAATGTATCCTTCTTCATACATCTCAGCTTCATGATTAAAGTGATTGACTCTTGAGGCATTAAGTTTAGTCTGCTTCTGCCACAATTATGCCTTTGAAAACTCCTGAGTCCACCCAGTGATTTCCAATAGTCCAAATGTCATTAGAACAACATGCAGGTAGTCTGCAAAGTCCAGTAACACTGTCTACACTTTTGGCTTGGGCGAGCTTTTCCCTTCCTCCCTCTTGGCCAAGCCTCACAGCTCTGGGAGAAAACAAATAGCTTTCCTCATGGAAAGTTTTACTTAACCTGGCCTGGTGCCTATGCCTAGACCCTCCTCGTCTCTAATGATGATTGAAAGTGTACATGCTACTGTGATAAAACATGCTGAGTCGTTAACATTTGGAGCTTGGATTGTAGGCGATGAGTAAGGGAGGGCTGAAGTAATGCATTCGAGTCAGACCTTCGGTGGACTTGCACGTCTGGGTTGGAGGGGGATCCTGTTACACGAAACCACACACCCATGGGAATGCGTTTGCTGTTTCTGGCAAGTTTGATGAATTGGGTCTCCCAGGAGGCCCACCAGAAGAAAGCCCCCAGAAGCACAGATGACCAGACTAGGTGTCTTTCCTGGTTTTCTGCAGCCCTAGGTGTGCAATTGCACACAGAGCAGACCTGCCTACCTCTCAGCTGTGGTATGCTGTGAAGTACAGTAGGGAACTTTGTTTTCTTTCAACATCAACACTTACATTTCCAGGGAGCTCCTTGAGTCTCAGGCTTTCAAGGAAGTGTCCAGTCCCTTTGGAGAAATCCTTAATGGCTCCAGCCCCATTCAGTAATGCCAGACACTGTGAAGGGAGGGGAGGCTGACCAAGTGACAGGAAAGCTGCAAAAAGCAGTGTTGAAAATGCAGCCTTTGGTTGATGTGCGTCTGCACACCCACCTTCATGTTAATGCTTGGAGTTACCAAGTGTTTGTCTGAAGCTGCGTTGCTCCCCTCTCTTTCCAGATGAGAGCAACTTAGAATTTGCTTCTCACTCCCATGCCCAATTCATTCTTCCATTTCTATATCAATGGCTGTTGGTGTTGCCATTCCAAATGGTAAAGATTTTGTTGGTTATTTTCTGTAAGCTTTCCCTGCCAGTCAGGAGAGAAGTTGCTGTATCTGAGCCTTGGTAACATTTACATCTGCTTTTAAGCCTGGAGCAGTGCCAAAGAAAATACATGGCTTGCAGAAGCACAAGCTTAGTGAGAAAGCTTTGTTCCAATGCAAATTATTTTAGGAATATATTGTTTGTTTGAATTGTTTCTGCTGAGCTGAGCAATATTAGCTGCTTAGGTATGGCCTCGTGCCTTGGCCTCCATGCTCTTGTGTCCTGAACCCCTCCTGTCAAAACATTTGTGGGGAAGTTGTGGTAGCAGGCCCCTCTTCTCGAGGGAGCTGAACACGGCACAGGCCTCCACAGCACCTCCGCAGAGCTGGGCTGGCGGCTCAGCCTAGCAAACACATCCGTGTCAGAGGGAGCAGCCTCCCTGCCTTCACGTACTGCGCTCTTGGAGAGGCACTGGCAAGCTGCTGGATCCCCAAGCTGTGGAGGGCCTGCCTCTGCTCCCACTTAAGTCAATAACACCGTTCCCTTTGGGTTCATTGGGAACAGAACCAAGCGCGAGGCTGGTAGTTAAAGCACACATAATAGCTGCATTCATGGAAGCCTGGTCCCCGATAGACAGGCAGAGAGAGAGTTTTTCCAAGCAGATTTCTGCACCACTCATTGTTTCATCTCTGTCTGCCGGACGGCTGGGGCCTGGGTCAGGGGCCTGATAGTGGCTTGACCATCGCTGCAGAGAGCAGGCTGCATGATAACCTGGCTCCTGGTCTTTCCTCCTCTCTGAGGAGCTGATGTTGATTGCACCTGAAGGGGGCACAGGCTTCCACAACAGCCTTATCACCAGACTGGGAGGAAGATTATGAAAAAAAGCAGACCCTAAAATCTTCCTCTCCTCCTCTGACTGAGCAAGTCTGCAAAGCCTGGGTATTGAAAATACCTGGGAACAATCACGAGTAAGAAATACAGTAGGAAAACTGCAGCCCTGTTCCTGACTGGCCAGCCTGGCTGGGTTTGGCAGCAAACCAGGGAGCTGGACCAGCCCTCTGTCTCCTTTACAGGCTTCACTTTTAGGCCTTCTACATTTTGCACACCATGAAACCTACTGCAAGACAAATAGCAGAAAGTGAGTGAGATGGTGCAGCAAGAGTGTCAAAATTCTCAAACCGTATTGTTCCTGAACACATAAATTGCAGTATGTGCATTGGACCAGTATTGAAAAAGCAATGCTACAGGCTTTCCAAATCCATAATTAGGAGGTTAATTCTTTGATCCTTATGTAATTATAGCTCATAATGTAAATGCAAGAATGTTCCTCACTTGCCTTTCCTTTGCACAACTAAAACATGATTTCTCTGCGTAATTTTGACTCTTCTGTAGACATACTGCAGAAGAAAATGCAGAAGACAGGATTTTACTCTTCATGTCTGTACTGTCCAGATTGCTTTTGATGTTAGATTTCTGTAGGAGCTAGCACCAAAGATCTGTTCCATTTCATAACTTTTGTGATAGCTTTGGGGTTGCAGAATAGGTATTGCTGTAGATATTATGAATCCATTTTGGTATTCTAGGAGCAGCAGTCAGTTCCTTTTCTAGTGCTTCAGGGAAAATATGTGTTTCAGTGTCACCTCATAAGCAAAATCTTCTGCAGATTACTTAGGAAGTAGAAAAATCACTATTTTGGGTCACAAGAGAAGCCTCCAAAAATAACAAACTGAAGAATATTTATTTTAACCTTTATTTCTATCATGCTTATGCAAATATATATGCAGATAAAGTGTCTGAAATGATCTATAACAGTTTGTGTTCTAATTATTTTAATTAGAACACTTTGTGTTCTTTAATTCTAATTCTTGTGGTGGGTGAGGGTGATCTAAGTCTCTTGTACTCATAACTGACTGAAAATCCTTCAGATGCCTGTTGAGTAAAGCCTTTTGGAAACCTGAGGTCAGGTGGAGAAGCCGATCCCTTGGAGATTCTGTTGTGCACAGTCAGTTCCTGAACCCTTGCAACTCCATACTGCTGCTCACCTCTGAGCTGTGATTGTCAATAGTGCTGGCATCTGAGCTTTTGATATCCAGTTACTCTTTTGGAAGACTAGAAGACTTTTGAATAACTTCAAAAGTTATTCTTTTGAAGACTGGTAATCTCTTTGCTATTAGTTGACTGATATTTTGTCCTTTGTGATGACTTGCGTTCCACAAGTTCCAGGCTGCACTTGTACCCAGCTATTGGCTTAAGGCCTTTCACCACAGACCATCTGCACGAGGCATTAACAACTTCTCCAGGCATCTTCTTCTTATAGTAATGTCTTTGAGTCAGTAGTACTGGGGGGTTCAAATGTTCTTCTCAATGTAATATGACTTTGTATGAGCTTGCTGTATCAAAAGGGAAACCAGTTCTGTTTTTTTCAATTACACTCTTTGTTTTCTTTGTTTTGAAAACTTCCCTGACTCATTACCTTTTAACCACTGCATGACACACCATGGGCCCCAGCAGTCAAAGGCTAGAGCTTCTTGAAGTTGCTAGAATTGATGCCACACAAATTCCAGGTTTGAGAGTGTTGTAATGAGTCCAAGTTTTTCCAAGTTGTACCTCAGCCAGACACTGCACAAGGTCTCTCTGGAAGGGCCACCAGAAATGGAGATGGCTGTTCTATTCTAGACCCTGACCTCCTAGGTAACTTTGAAAGAGTTCTCAGGTATTTTTTCTTGGTTTTTTCTTCCCCACAGAGAGTATGCTAGGATGAGGAAAGACATCATTACAGAGGAAAAAGAAAAAAAGCTGATTCTAGGGCAGAAAGTGCCATCAGCCACAGGGAGACAAACCCAGGGGCAATGGCTGCTTCAGAAAACTTTCCAGGAATTCTCCCACTATTTCTGGAAACCTGTACTGGACCTTTACGGGCCAGAAAAGCACACTACTATCTACTTAAGCTACAGATTCACAGTTGGATGAGATGTCACCTCTTGGTAGGAACCTGGAAATCTCTCTCCATTGTTTTCAGACAAACTGGTGATTTCTGCCCTATTCAGCACATAGTCAGAGTTGTAGAGGTAAAGGTGACCATGGTCTTTGGCGTTAGAGGGTTCAGGCTTTCCTTTTTGCATCCCTTTGTGAAATCCCAGATATTTCATGCCATTTCAATGGTAAACTAAAGTCTTAAAGAGGAACCAGTAGTGCTGAAGTGAAGGAAAGGTTTGCCAGAAGGACATGCTAATGTGAAAGCACTTTCTTGGTGCTATTTTAGTAGCTAAGGCACAATTCCAGAGATAGCTGCAGCCCTCAGTTTAATTGGTGTGTGCTTGCTGGCAGAGGCAGTTCTGTGTTGCAAGACTCCAGGACCCCCAGTCAAAGCTGGGGCTCTGCATGGGCTGCAGCATTGGAAGGGATGAGGAAATGGGGCCCTTTGTGACAAGTACAGGCAAGTGCATGTGTGTATATACATTCATTTTATTTGGGAAACTTAGTAAAGAAATAATATAGAAGCTGTCTCATGAAGCTGTAGCATGGTCAGCAAGCATTTCAAAGTTTCAGATTTCGAGTACGGCTGTGAAACTACCTGATGACATAATTAGAATGAAAGAAGGCCTGAGAAAAAGAGAAATGAAAGGAGGGTTAAATATAACATCCCCATTGAAACAAACAAAAAAAAGCATAGATGAATTCTGGAAGAAGAGGGGAAAAGATGAAAGGATGAGTGTTGGTGAGAGAGAGAGAGGAGTTTGTCTGAAAGGGAAATGGTACAAATGAGTAGTAAGAGCCCAGGATTTGACTGCTGTGGAAAAGTGTCTAAAGAATACCTCACTTTGCCCCAAAACAATTTTAAGTATGGAGAAAAGTGAGAGGAGATGATGAAATGAGCATTGTGCTCCTTAAACTTACACACATCCAAGGAGAGAAGGCAGAGAAGCCTTTCTGTCTGTATTGATCTGCAGTCTGCAGTGAGATGGCTGCACTGTCTGCAAGTGGAAAGGTTTGGTGGGCAGCTCCCCTAGGGCAGGACCTTCATATAACCCCGTTGCTTATTTCTATGTTCTGTAGACAGGTTTTCTAAGGGGCAGAGAAAGGGCTTCAGAGCTGCCACTGGGTGGAGAAAGCTCCTGTAGGGAGACTAAAAAACCCTCAGAAATACGGTGAAAATGAAGGGGGTGGGAAATAGTCTTTGAATAAATGTAGTCCCATCACCTGAACTTAGTGAGAAATTTTCGTATCAGTTTTAAGACTTAGAGTGTAACAGGGCATTCAGTTAAAATGAGAAAAATAAGAGTATATTATCCATTGATTTTTCCCCAGTTGGAAACTACCCAGAAAAAACAGTGCTAGAAGGAGTAGAAGTGATCAGACCTTGACAAGGCAGTTGAGGATTTGTAAAAGCTCACTTTCAAAGATATACAACTGAAGAATAAAACAGGAAATCCCCTTACTTTGCAACTTTCGAAAGATGGCATTCAAGTTACATTTAGGATGTGATCCAAGTGCCATGAAAATTTTTTCCATCAACTTCGATGCATGTTCTAAAACAGGATGTGTTAAATCAGGGAAAATAATAACAGATTCTCAAGTAAATTAACAGAAGATTCGCAATAGATTATGAATCACTATATTAAAGAATCAATTAGATTTAGCTGTTTACATAAAGGCAGAGTAGTAGCAAAAGAAATTTTGAACTAGGAAAAATCGGAACATCTGCTGAAATTTCCAAAGCTATATTTAATACTATCTTAGGAAAAGCACCTGGACTGAATGGTGTCTCATCAAAAACATTTAAGTTTTTCCAGACCAAAATCACTTGGATAGTTCTGGAAAAAAAAATCATCTGCTAAAGTAAAAGTCCTCTCTAATCTCTTCCCTTCCACTGAATTTTGTCTTGTGAAACATCACCATTTTAAACCAGAACACCTTCTGCTGCTGTGAACTACTTTGCTGGAACCAAGGCCTGCCCTTGCATAACAGTCCCATTAGCTAACTGTTGGGTAGACTTTATTATTATAAGGAATATTTTGGATTCAAGCACTCAGCACAGAGGAGTGTATGAAAAGTGAGCAGACTTCGATAGAGATGCCAGATTTCCTGCCAAGAAATCTACAAATGGAAGGACCTTTTCTTTGGTTATTAGATGAATATTCAGAAAAAAAATCTGCGTTTGAAATTTGCAGCAAACCTACTGTCATTTCTTTTAGTGAGGAAGGGGGTAAGATACAGGGCTGTCCATGTCTCATGGTGTGTGTTGTGACCCTAAAAATGGTCAGACAGCCAGAGATCACCCAGATGTATAGCTGATGTTTCAAGTCTATTTTTATGGTTTCTCTGATAATAAAATCTAGATTTTTGCAGTAACGAACCCAATTTCTCTGCTGTCAGTTAAGAGCCTGCTTCAGGGAGGAGGTGGCAGATACTTGTGATGCCAGATGAGTCTGTATCATGCCTTCTGGTGTGCATGATCCCCTGAGGGATGTGGCCATGACCTCCCTGTGCCTATTTTTGGAATAATACCTGTGTTTAGAAAGTTGTCTGAAGACGGATTTACATTTCATATGAAAAACTTCTGTTGGGGGAAAGACACCACTGGAGGGGAAAAACCCCACATCTTGTGACACTAAAATGATTGTAAGAATTCTTTGCTGAGAGGTTGTAGGTGGGAATATTTCTCATAATACAGAAAAGACATCTAGATTTTACATTGCCGCTGCAAAATGAAATCCTACAAATCTTATGAATGGGAGAATTTATCTTTGGGTATTTTTGATAGAGGCAACTGGAGTAAGTCAGCACAGATCCATGTAATTGTAGTGTAGCTGCACTTATTTCTACCTGTTCAGGCCCAAAACAAATTTAAGAATGAATGTACTAGCTGCAGGGGCAATTCTTCTAGCTGCATCCTTCCTTGGGATTACCTTGCTTTTAAGTACTAACAGACATTTCTGTGTATCTTTTTCTTTTCTTTGCAAACTGTACTTTCTGTTATGTATCTGTGTCTCACATGCCAATGGAAATCAGGAAAGGAAATTAATTTCTATGAATGGACTTCATAAATTTCATGATTTACCAGTAATGAAATCCGGGTTTGCAGAATGAGAAATAATAGGGCTTTTCCAAAATATCTTAATTCTTGGCTAAGATTAGTGGCATAAAATGAACCATTCTTTCCTACGTGTCTAAAGTCCAAGTTGTGCTCCATGTGATATTCTTTCCAGTCTCATGTCAGTAAATAATTGCCATGCTGCTCTTTAGACTGTCTCTGACCTTCACTATGCTCGCTTTTCTTGAACAAAAGTCAGGAATTGTTGCAGATTGATCTCCTACTGTGATCTGATCTGGTTTGCTGTGAAAGGAAAGCTCATTAATCCTACTCCCAAATTCCTTACCCAGTTTACTATAAATGTATTACTCTGTAAGCATATCTAATGCAGCACAGCCATAGCAGTACTTAAAACAGTACTAGGCAATGCCTCATGTTTTCTAACTACTTCTACTTGTGCAGGAATACAAATTCACTCTCTTTGTATTGTAAAGGGTAACTTTTTTAAAAAATGGTTTAGCTAGTTTAAGTTTCATGGTTTTTTGCCAGAATACTGTCTAGTCTGTCTAAACTTGGCCAGTTTGTTTAATTACCTGAACATGAACCAAATATGGTTCATATCTTCAGGAGCCTCTTTTGAGGATGGGAAGAACCAAGTACTTTAACAAGATCTTGTTTTAACAACTAAAAATTGGCAGCTGTGCTGTGTACTCAAGTGAAGCAAAGATTTTTAGTTATAGAGAATTAGTTTAAAATCTAGAAAAGAAAAACTGCAAGCTGCTACTAAAACCCTGTGCACAGTTTTCTGCTATTCCCTAGAAAGTGGGTAGGGATCTAGGATCACACTGTACCCACATGCATATGCGCTAAAAAAAACCAAACTGAAGTAAACACAGAAATGTGCTTGTCCTGTTTGGATAGTGGAAATCAGAAGTAAGTCTGCTGACTTTAGGGAAGTCTTGCATGCTTCTAAATTCAAGCAAAATAAGAGAACACATCAACTTGCTTCTTTTGCATATCAACATTAAAACATTTCAAATGATCTTTTGGGAATAATGAACAAAATAGAGTGTTTACAATACAATGACTGGTTTTTTTTCCTCTGAGGCCAAGCCTTCAGAGCAGTACATTGCGTATTTATATACTACCTTTGCAGATGTCTGTCTGTGTTTGATTGTTTAATAAGAACTTGATGCAAAGCTCACTGAAGCAAGTAGGAATTCTTCAGTTGTCTCCTGCACTATTTGGATCAGGTTCCAATTCACAATCATGATATCCTTCACTTATTACTCTTTTAAAACGTCCTATGTTGAAAAGAAATAAGGCATGAAAATCCCTAATATTGGGTGCAAATTTCAGGACCCAAAACTTGATGCAGACACAAGTTATAGCTCCCAGAGTAACTGCAGAAATACATTAATTTGTTAAGGTTAATGGCACATACAATAACCTGAAATGCTGCGTGTATTTCACTGACTGGCAGTGTTTCAAGCACACTCACTTTGGTTGTTAGGTTGTGCTGATATTTAAAGCAACGTTTATGTTAGTTGCAAGGGATCTCACAGAGATCTCAGTGTGTTCTTGCACACTGAGTGGTGTGTAAGTATATTGTGTGAATGTACCATGTCTGTTTCTGTCCCCTTTATGCCAGTAGGACAGAGACATTCTTCTGGAATAGTTCTCATACAAATATATAAGGTCCCTTTGTGGGACCATTTTGGAAGTCTCTTGAGCGGCTGTACTCATTCATGTGGTCTGTAATGAGACAATGACAACACTGCAGCATGTGTTCTCCGTGAAAAACAAGGTCATTTCAACAATTTTCCACTTTCTGTGATGTTTTTCTTTAAAGAGGGGGCCATCTATATGTGTGCAAAGATTTCTATTGCAGCTCTCTATAGATAGCCACACCAGAGAGAAAGCATGATAGTTCCTAGGGCGGGACATTCATCCTCACTTATCTGGCCCTCAGAGACATTAGCTAATCGAGGCATGATACTCCATACAATAGGACAAGTGCTATAAAGCTGCCTCTGTTATCCCAGCAAACATGGAGACTTATCATTTCCATGGCCATTTTACAGGATTTGTTTGCTTCTGACAACAACATCCATAGCCTATGGTGCTATCAACTCCAACAATGAATCTGTTATCATCTCCCTAATAGGTTTTTTTTGTTTGGTGGGGTTTTTTTGGGTTGGTTTTTTTTTGGGGGGGGGGTTTTTTGTTTTTTTTTTTGGTTTTTTGGGTTTTTTTTTTTTTTTGGTGGGGTTTTTACTGCTTGTTCCCACCCCATTTGTGAGAATTTCTCCCCTGTAGCTCTTCTCTATCAGGCCCCTGCAGCTGCTGTTATTTTAGATATGGCAGGAAGTAGGTATCGGAAAACAGTGAGAGCTCACAGCACTCAGAAAAATCTAGAAATTCCTTTGATTTACCACAGGCTCTGGCTCCAATCAAAGCTGGTTGAAAAAAGAAAATGAAAAGCGAGATGGAGGGAAGGTGGTGGAGGGAAAGACCCAGGCAGACAACTCTGGGCTGCATGTGTTAGGAAGGAGTGTTTCAGCCAGCACCTCCTGTGGGGTACCAAGGAGATGCTCCATGTGGCCATGTGGGGTGGGAGTGCTGGGCTGGAGGCAGCATGCCATGGCAGAGCTGGGGCTGCCACCCTCTCCAACAGTCAAAAAACCCCCTTCTTGCCTCCCAAGAGACATGTTTCTCATCCCTTTTTCATGTTCTCCCCCTCACATGTCTAGTGTGCACCTGAAGCAGATCAGCCTCCCTGGCCATCCAGTAGCTCCTGTAAATGCTTTTAGCACACTTACCAAGGGGTGCCAGCCAAAGACAGTGGTGGAAAGTCACTGGAGCAGAAAGCTTACATAACTACTTCTATCATTATTATTATTATTACTGCTGTTATTATAATTATTGTTATTATTATTATTATTATTACAACCACTATTATTTTTATTATAATCTTACAGCTCAGACAGAATACTTCCTAATCTGCTCAGCAAAGACATTTTCAGTCACTCTGACTACCTTCTAAATCAGGCTGACTTCAGAGATGACTTCGGAAAGAAAAGAAAAAAACTCTAAAGAAAAACACCTCCAAGTTGTTCATTCCGCAAGCAGTTTAGAAACCACCGCCCCCGTACACAAAGATGCATGCAGAAAAATAACTATCTGTAGGACTTGTTTTAATAAATAAATTGTCCCCTTTGACACAGCAGATAAGGAGGAAGATGTCCACCCACAGACATCTCACACTATTAGCAATCTAATTAACATCTGTAAAGGTTTTAGGGAAAGAAATTACACTTTGAGACATTTCTTTTTTAATTATAGGCTCCAGACGAGATTTGTTAGAGCAGGGAAATGTATCCCATAGTGACTGATGTCAATAGCAAGCAGTGCCTAAAGCCAGCAAGGATTGGGAAAGCCATGCTGTTTGCTGCTCTTGGCACTGCTCCCTGCTTTCACGATGTCAAAGTTAGAACCGCCTTTATATGCACTTTCCATTTTTTTTTCCACAGTAGCTGTTGCCAGCAAGCTGTAAACTACCGTATATCGCTCAGATTTAAGAACCTAAACTTTAAAACAAATTAAACACTTGTTGACATTGTAGTAAAAATCAGAATCGAACTGAACAGCTCAGTAAAACTGCACTTCAATTATTTTATGGATTTAAGATTGTTTTCTAGGATTCCCAGACTCCCAATACAGTAAAGTTATTTCCTCTTGGCAGATGTCTGGAAAAAAAAATTCATTGAATGGATAAAATCATGTGGCAGACATCAGGTTAAAGTCTAAAGGGAGTTAATGGTGTCTCCCCAGCACCTGTAAATATTTGTGCTGTGTCTTGACCAGGAGAGCCTTTCTCCATGCTTTGAAAAAAAAATTTAAAGGTTTTTATTTTGTGAGGTTTTAAGGAAATAGAATCTTCATCTGTCAAAACCCTTTCTAACTAGGTATTTATGTGGGTTTGAATGAGAACAGCAAACACAGATCTGACCCACCTTTTAGAACCACATCCAAGCGCAGGTAAACACATGCAACACACCAGTGCTCCCAGTCCCTGGCCTCTGCTTATCTTTCATTTCCTTACTTAGCAGGTAATGTTGGATATTCTTTTTATAATTCTCTCCTCTTTTTTTCCTATTCTGTAAAATGGAATCAAAGGTTTCCTTCTGATTAATTGCCAGGTTTCCCTTCTTTTTAATGTTTCCTCTCAAAACAGTTTAGAATGAAAGTATTTCAGAAATGTGTGTAAACGGAAGCTACTGGAGATAATGATTTGTTTCATGGAACTATGTTTTACAAAAGGTGTGGTGCACCAAAAGGGCTGTTGTGTGGAGCAAACAACAATCAATTTTTGCAGCCTTTCATCAAAACCTTTGTTGCACTTTTTCCTTTTATCTCATCAGTAGAATGTCCTTGATGTTCCCAAAGCTCCAGACTGAAAAACGTTTGGTTCACAGGATCTTTAGCAAGAGTGGACCCTTGCTGGTCTGCTCTTGTTGCAAGGATGCTTTTGAAGAGTGAGACAGATCTCTTTTGTACATCTGCATGCCCACAGCTAGGTCCTGTGATCTGCATGTCGTTGTTGAGCTCCCCAGGGAGCGGGGGGGACCTGCCTGCCCCTTCAGGCAATGTGTAGTTGTGTGGATTTCCCAAAGCTGCTGTGTTAGCCTCCATGTGTTTACCTCCAGCTCTGAATTAGCTGATTTGACCTGACTGAATCTCATGAAAGCAGACAGTTTTCTTCACTGAAGCATTATTAAATTTATTAATTACTTGAATTACTGTTAAAGTAATCTTGAATTACTGTTAAAGTTCTTCCACCCATTTTGTTGCCTGGAGCACCTCTCAAAAGTGCAGACCAACTCCTGCTGGAGTTTGGATATGCTGCGAGATCGCAGCCTGGGCCGTGGAAGCATCCTGTCATTTCTCAGCTATTGAGAAGCAAGGGTTTTGAAGTCCAAGTACTCCAAAAGAGGCAGAAAAGAAGCCTATTGCACATTTCCAGTGGTTGTTTGGAAAGTGTAATGCAAACATTTTGAATAAAAATTCAGGTCCTTAAGTGTGTTTGAGAGACGAGTGTTATACACCTGCTCTCAAGAGCCTTTTTCCTAGTTCTCTAGTGCTGGCTGCAGGCTTACAGTACTTCATTCTTGGGGCAGAATAAATTTCCACTCTAGTGGGGAGCACTGAGCATCAGCAGGGTTCTTGTGTCAAGCAGTGAACTGCAAGGAGGAAGGTTTTGTCTTCCCTGGGAGCCCAGCAGTAATTCTTACTGAATTCTTGCAACTGCATGTGATGATTTTACTGTTGACATTGCTCTGTCAGTCCAGCCAGAGCTTGAGCCATTCTGCAGCTAGGCTCAGCATGTGTGGGAGAGCAGAAAAGAGGAAAAGACATTTTTGTCATGTTTGCAGCTCTGTCACACTGAGACTACGTACAAATATGAGTGTTCTTCCAGCTGCTATAATCTGAGATGCTTGCTTAGGTGGTTTTAGCATCCAAGGAGTAGTGGAATCCAGGAACAGCCTGAATGCACTGGTTTTCTCAGCCACGTCTCCATAGTAGGGACAACATCCACTAACACCCTGAGGCTTTTCATGGCCCAAGCTGCAGTGGTATGTCTCCAGTGTGAGTCCACTTAAACCAGCCTTTGGATCAAAGCTTCCCAGCCAAAGTGGATGGGGGTTTTGTAATGAAAAGGTCTATCCCTAGTTAAGGTGGTACAAAGCCACTTGCCAGAGTGTCCTTAAGCCCTGCCAGTGCTCTTGTCCAAGGACCCATGGCAAAGAGGACATGCAGTGTCTTTGAACTGCAGTGTTCTCCAGCAACAGATGTTGCCGTGGGTGAAATGAAATCCTATGGCATTACTTACAGCTCACATTATGGTGGTGTCCAGGTCATCATGCCTAAAGCAAATTCATTGCATGACAGCTTTTTATTGCATCCATTTTTTTGCTGTCTGTTTGCAGTTCAGATTCCCAGAGTCAGTCCAGGTTCTTGCCCACTGCTGCAGATTAGCAGCTGTGTTCCATCACCTAAGGATTTGCCCCAGCTAGCGTGACCTTTCCTAGCCCAGTCCCCAGCAGGCTCATAGCTGGATTTCTTTTCCCTTATCAAACACATAAAAATTTTATTAGCCCAGCCCAGCCTTTCTCTTCCTTTCAGCAGCATGTGACCACTCACTGAGTCACTTTACGGTTATCATTTTATCTGATAGCATTAGAGGTTACTAAGCAAGGCTCAGCCTTCACACAGGCAAGGCACAGATGTGTCCCAGCAGTGGCCACCCGCTGTGCCATAGGCACATTGTGTATGATCTACACAGTGGCATCCTCCTGTTGTCCCTGCCTAGGTGCCCTCTTTGCTGGGTGATGTGAGTAATGGCACTGTTCTTTTCTGTTCAGCATGGACGTCACTGATGAAAAGGGCTATAAGGGAAAGAGCTATTGATAGAGTAATGATAATAGGGCAAGTTGGGTCCATTAAGGAAAAAAAAAAAAACCAACCAAACATGTCTTGCTCAGATCATATAGACCCTGTTTTAACCTATCTCCAGGACACTTCCATTCTTGAGACCATGCTACTCTTGCTCAAGTCCACCAGAGTGAGGCTGGTTGAGTGGAAAAAGAGTCCATTCTCTACCCATGGAAAGAAAAAGGCACTCAGCAAATACTGCTGTGTGACCTAAGGTGCTTCTTTCTTCCCTCCATTTATTGTTTCTTCGTTTACTTGATATGCCGAGCTGCATGCAAGCTGGTTTTTTATCAACAGCACTGCAAGGTGGCTCATTTTGGAGGATTCCAAAGGATCACTATGGGCCACACTATTATTACATAAAGTCAATTAAAGAGCATACATGCACATCCCATTGATTTGATTTAGAACTAACGAAAGCTTCAGTAATGTGCAATTACAAGAAACTTAATGACCCCTTTATATTGAATGCAGCTTCTGTGGCACCTAATACGCTTTGATGAATTGCTCATTATGTGCAATGTTGGAAAAGCTTCTAAAAAGATTAATAATTGTATAATAATTGTATAGAGAAATTCAGTTTTATTTGGCTTTTTTTTAAACTCTGAAATCAGTAAGCCATTAAGATTATGGACCTTCTCTTGCTTCCTTTTTCTCCCTCCTGTACACCCAGAATTTTTTTTTCCTAAGGCTAATCTGTCACTTTTCTAGCATGTGAAGACAAGTCCTTTCTTGTGTTATATAGAAAGATCTGACCTGATACAGATGGTCATGTGAGGTCTTAAAGATTGGTGTCACACTGGGACTGGGTGTCAGTCTGGCAGACACACTGGGTGTCAGCTGCCCACAGAAATCACCAGTGTTCAGCTGGATGCCTGCACATGGATGTGCCTTTGGTAGGGCATGAAGTCTCCAAGCAGTAGCCTTCAGCATCAGGCTCAGCTTTGTGACATGGTCCAGTCCCACTCCCCCTCTCCTGTTCATTGCTGGTAAACCTTGGAAGAAGTTAGCCATTGGGGCCATCAGGTGGGCTCTAACCTTGCTTTTCTAACCATAAGATACTTTGAGAGCCTCATGTCTCAAGTGTTATCCATGCTTCAGTTGACAGCTAGTTATGATGTACAGCAAATGTTGAAAGATGGGATCAGGAATATGAGAATAAAAACACAAAAATAGGAAGTTTAATTTCAGTTATATTCAGGATTTGACACTGCCAGAGACATCTGGAGGCTAGAAAAATAGGCAAATTTGCTTAAAATTTGTTTCGATTTTGAATCTAGTCTCTAGGGCATGAGTTCTGAATGCTGGGGTCTAACAGCACTGTTTCGCTGTTGGGCACTAGACTGAAAAGAAGAACTCTTTACCAGGATCAGTTTGCATTACTGTATTGCTCGTGACAGGAGCAAATTCCTGTTGTCTATGGCAAAGGGGTGCATGGTCTTCTTTACTCCTTCTGGACTGGTACCCACAAAGCTTCCAGCAGTGCTGACCTCAGGTTTTGGCCACCTTAGGTAACATTTGTGTAGTTTGTCTGTCGTGGGGGAATTTTGTGTAAAATGTAAAATATGTCTGTTTTGTTTCCCTTACAGATGCTCTTAGGAACATAAACACATCATTTTGGTTTAACTGTGGTTTATTTGTTCATTGCCCAGCCTTACCCTCACACGTGTGTATGTGTGTGTCAGATGAGGCTTGCATCATACTGGGGAAGATCCCGCAGCCTCTGCACAGCCCAAATCCCCATCTGCCCAGCCAAGGTTGGCCTCAGTGAGGGCTACCTGAAATTCTTCTCGCATCTCTGATTCTTCGGTAAAAAGGGGAAATCAGATTGAGTGCAGCCATTCTCAGACTAAGAGTATAAACAAGCTGAAGTTTAGACTCCAATGTGTTGGAAATCACTGCAGCTCTGCTGATTCCTGTGCTTATTTCCAGCAGCTGGGGAATTCAGCCCTAAGTTTGCAGAGCGAGAGACGCAGGGTGTTTCCAGTGCTGCCTAAGGGAGGGATGAAAAAAATCAAAACCCAGAAATTCTGGTGCAATAGAATGGCACTCATTTATTCTGGGCACCTATTCAAGAGCTCCAGTTGAAGTGCTGCTGCACACTGCTGTCATCACACTACAAGGAACCTTTCCCATTAGCCCTCCACAGTGCAGCTGCCCTGGGAGACTTGGAGTTGTTAAACTAAATAAGGCAGAGGGTACAGCAGGTAGGAAGATGACTCCATGGTAATGGCTGTCGTGCACAACAATGCCTTCCATCATGCCAAGCTGACGTTCTTATGGGAGGATCATGTTTTATTAAAACCTGCTACTTGCCGTCACTCACTTGCTCCACTATCCTATTCGCTGTCTCCAAAAATAGCATGCCCTGTGGTAGTGGCTTATTATGATTAAACAGATAAAAATAAGTTTAAGGTTTAAACACATCCAGGACACCTGAGGTAATACAAGATCTGACTTCTTTGTGGAACGTGTGAAGTTATATTTTCCACTGCTTCACAAGACTTGTTTTGTTTGGTTTTTAATTCAGTAAAATTTCGTGTGATCTATAGTTTTGCATTACAGTCTGGCACCTCAGGAATTTATATCACTGTTTTCTGATGTTTTGCCTCACTCACAAGACAATACTTACTAGCTTTGAGAAAATAGTTTCTGTAAGAAATCTTTTTTTTCTGTGATTTGAGTAACAATTCTATGTTGTTTGTTGCAGCTTTCATATGTCAAAAAGTAGTGATGCTTATTAATAATGAGGAAGTAGGTACCCTGATAAAAACTACAGAATTTTAGTCATGGGATGGTTTACACTAGGAGCTCAATTTTTTTAGTCACTGTATATGCATCTATATTTAGCCATTTTTCTCTTAAAATAAAATCTCTACATGGAGATAAGAAAAAAAACTTCCCTCCTGTATTTCTGCTTCCTCTGCATTCATTTGCAACTTTGAATTCCTCTTCAGTGTTTCTAATATGTGGCATTTCATCTAAAAGAAGGGCATACAAGAGCACAGAAGCCTGATGGAGCAAGATATGTCATTACTGCTGGTGGAAAAAAATCCAAGGGCAATAATTATAGGCAGTAAAGTGAACGTCATACTACAAAGCATTACTACAGGTAGCATGGTGTCAGTGTCAAACTCATGTAGTCACTCCAGAGCTCTGTGTCCCCAGCTCTCTTTGTGTGCTGAATAGGAGCAGCAGAAATTCAGAGCACTTGTGAATACTTCCACACTGTGTAATGAGCTGTGTGGAGAGATCCCTGACCTGGGTGTTGCTATAATTGTACCCATGTAAGGCTTGACCTGAGCTAGTGAGTTCTGCCACGAGGCAAAAACAGTGAGCCAAACCCAGGCAGTTTTTCTTTCAGGACTGCTACGTGTTTCTGGAGGTTGCTCAGACCTTCCATAGACCTTCTGGAGGCTGTGACACAGAAGCTGTGCAGTCTGACCAGTGTCAAACAACGTCCAAATGAGGTCTCCAGTCATGGCATCGTATTTCTTGGGCAGTCACACCCATGTGAGAGATGAAGCATTATTGTCCGGACATGGCAGAGTTGGAGTGTGATTTACCACAGGTTTTCCACATGCATAAGCTTGAAAGGTGCAGCTGGTATTACTTGTATTTTCCATGCCACGTGAACCAGTCAGAGCAGGCTGCTTTTGTTCATTTTCATCAAGAGAGCGTCACGCCATCTCAGCCTCTTGTCTTCAGTTCTGCTCCATGTTAGAGGCAGTGGTGCTCAGCAGGCACAGGTGGACATGGAGAAATGAGCAAAGGTTGGTTAGTCAGCTGTGGATAGAAATGTCATGTGACCCTACATGCCTGGATGTCTTAGGAAATGCCATGTGGCACTTTCCATTGATAAGGAAACTAAAAACCATCCTGAAGGAGCTGAATTGATGCCATTGCTATTTACAGGGCAACAGGGGCATATGAATCACAAGGTGTCAGCTCAGTGCAAAATCTCTGAGTGTCCTGAGCCTAAACTCTTATCACACCTCTCTGTCTGTTAAAAAAGAGTGAAGAGCCACAAAGCTCACTTGTGGAAGAGAAGAGTGCATCACAGAGGGGCACAACAGTAAATACAACCTAGATTTCTGCTACTCAGTCTCCTTGTGCAGGCCTTTCTGGGCTCCTGTTGACATGGATTGAAGTCATGAGAACAATGGTCTTTGAATTCCACATGTGTGACAAGACAGCAACTTCACACAGCCAAAAACTGGAGACTTAATTTTACTGCTTGCAAAGTGAAAAGGGTTGGGTTATGTTTCAAACTGATATTATTCACCCACAAAACTGTAGACTCAGCTCCTTATAATTGTGCATTTGACCATGGCTCTCAGTTCACTTCCATTTTTGTTCAGACTCTGGAGGTACATTCACCTTTAGGAGTATGAAGTCTTCCGAACTCTTATTTGTATCCCCAAAAAGCTCCCCAGTTGGGAAAACCCTGTGCATGTGCCCTCTCCCACCTCCGTGCACCACTGACCTTGTAACTTCTTTGCTCTGAACGGGATCAGTGTCTGAGCTGGAAGGCAGAACTTTTTCTCAGAACAGGAATTTTATTAAAACAGAAAGCCACCTTGTTATCCATATTCAGTAGTCGGATGCGAGGAAGGCAGAAATCTGCAGAAGTTTAAAGTCTTGTCAGTTGGTGGAATCCATTTACAGCCACCAAATGTTAAAAATACTACATTTCCTATGAAGTTCACATCTATATATGGAACCCACATTTGTACAGATATATCTGGTTGTCCTGTTCCATGCAGGAACCCAAACTGGTTCATTGGTAAGATACTGATTTTGCTAATTAGTAAAGCAGAAATTTCCATTGCAAGGGCATTTAAAAGCAAAATTAAATACAAGAGGAAAAAACTCATTAAACTAAAATGTGGGGTAACAGCTCACCACATCCTGCTACTGTGGCATCTGCTGTTTAGCAAAGGAAAGGTTCCTCTTTCAAAAGCCTTGACAGGTAGAGAGGTCGGTCACATGTTACCTGCATTTCTCAGCATTATTATTTTTTGACTTCTCTGTCAGTGGAAAAGCTTAACATGACAATGGAAAATATCAGTTGAGAGAAGGCATTGTGGGGAACTGTAGGTGTTAGCTATGAAAGCGACAGTGACCTTCCCCTCCTAAAGCCAGCAGAAAAACAGTGAAAAAAAATCTGATGACAAAGGTGCTGTAAATCATAGTACTCCGCTGTTTAGTCTGATAGGGATCAACCTGGTGCTATAAAGGGAGTGCTGGGCTTCTTAGGCATTGAAGATTAAACATCTTGCATGCTATCCCAGATCTGCTGCTAAGCTGTATGTAGGGCCTCCAACAAGCTGGGTAATCATTTGGGTCTCATCTGTCCTGGTTGTAAAACATGTCTTTGTCAGTACTCAGATTATGTTGTTTTAAAAATGAGTGTAGAGCCATTGCAACCTTTCTTTGAAGAATGTTGTGCTTATTCAAAACCCAGCTACTCCTGGAATGGTTCTGCAGACATGAATGGATGTGTATCTAAGCAGCTAGGAAATCAAAGCATTTGCTGTAGGAATGAAACTCAAACTTGGGCCAAAGTACTGCTTGAGCTGAATACTGCTGTTCTATGGACCATGCACAATCCTCTTGTAATAGTAGTGAGTTTATAAGTCAAAACTTGAGCATTCAAGACTGCAGCCAGCTGATTCTCCTAAACTATATAATAAATATTTTGTTACAAATGTGGGAGCCAAGAGCAAAATGCCAATTATTTTATCTGCATGATCAGATCTTGCCTCTGTGGGAAATTCTGCAGTGGTCCTACAGGACCAAGTGGAGCTCTGAGGATACCAAAGGGATAGATGGCAAAGGAGATAGTGAACAAGGAACAGTCAGCTCATTTACTTGAAACATGAATTAAATTTACAAGAAACAAATTTAAAACAGAAAAAAAAACTTTTTCCACCCTCACATCCGTACACTGCAAAACCCATTGCTACAGGAAACTGTGAAAGCCAAAACGGGTTCAGAAGGTTATTAGAAAACTTAATGGAAGAAAGTTCATCAAATTTCATTAGAAGCAAGGATACAGACCTCTGCTCAAGAGGTCCTCCAGCAGAGCAAAGGTGTACTAGAGAAAGCACTACTGGAGGTGTGCTGGTTCTTATGCTCTTTCCCAAAGAACTGACAGTAGTGCTAGTTGTAACACTGGTGTGGATGGGCACACAGGATGCTTCAGTAGATCCATACTTCAGTAACAGAGGTTTGATTTACTGTTGGGAAGGAGAGTCTTGGGTCAGCCTACAACAAGAATATTGATGTTTTCTTGCCAAATGAAAGAAAAAACAGTTTGAGGTCAAACAAAACATTCCAAGAGATTACATTTGATGCGAAATAAAATATTTCCTAGCATGCAACAAAAATGATAACATGTTTTGGGGTTTTAAAAGGTAGCAAATTTTCCAGAAATCAGAAATTTGAAATGTGGAGAGTCCTCATGGGAGTGCTGGACCATGCAGTTGAGGGTGGCAGGGAACATGCTTCTAGCCAAACCCAGCAAGCATCACCCAGCACACTTCACATACACTTGCCTCCTGGTTTTCCCCCCATTCCCACCCACCAGAGGGTTTTCCTTGCAGCCTCAGGTGTCTCGGCAGGCAGTGAGGGAAAGCCCGCTCAAATCACACTTCCCCTTTTATCTCTACTAGCAGTCTACTGCTGCAAGATCAGCTGTGCTCACATATTCCACCCACCTGGGCCTTCTGTGTGCATCCTTGTCCTTCTCTGCAGGTTGTTTCCACTGTGTTGTTGGGAATATTTTGCATTTTTGACACTGCAATGGGTAAAGGGGAAACGACAAGTGAAATAAAGAGAGCTGTGTGCGAGCCACACTGTCCACAGATGACTGTGGAGGAGAGAGATATTGAGTGTCCTTGCTGGTGATATTGACCCTGTTTCATTGTGACATCCAGGGGCAATGGATCCGCTTGGATGGAGGCTCTGCCGTCTCTCAAGTCCTTGGTGACATTGTCTGGTCACTGTTGTTGAACAGCTGCCAGATGTTGTTGCATGAGGATGCCAGGCTTACTTACCAAGGTAGCAGAAGTCCACCTATCTTAAGAAAGTAATATAAAATAAAAACAAGCAATAAACTGCTATGAGTCAATAACAAAATGTGAGTGATTTCAGCTGGAGACAAATTGATTTGGCTGCTCAGAGATGGAGATAGTGTGACTCAGCGAGCACAGTGGTCTCACTGAGCCAAGGCAGGAGGGCTCCGAGCTGAAAGGAAAAGTTGTGTCATATCTGGAGTAAGACATGTCCTACAGCCCTCAAGTGACAGAAGATCAGCTGAGGGTACTTGGGGTGACTTGAAGGGGCAGCCTCTTGAGTGCCTAAGCTGGTTTTGGAGATGGACCTTTGGCTTATGTCATCAAGTTGCTTCCAAAATACCTTTGCTACATGCTTTAATAGGGGAAAGCATGAGCTGGCAGGCTGAGGCTGTTGCTTTTGAAAGTTGTACTGAAAGAATCAAGCAAGAGTAACTCAGCAAGTGCTACAGCATTAGTCAGAGATTTGAGATGCCTTGGTGCTAATCCTGATTGAGATGGGAAGGCCCTGCACATTTCCACCTGCCTGTCCCCATGCAATAGCAGTGATCTTTGTGTTCACATTTTACAGAAGCATTGTGAAAACTCATTATTTAATGTTTCTAAGCACTAAGTAACTGTACAAAGAGTGAGGATAGCCCTGACTAGTACCTTAATTTTAGCTGATTTAACAGAAGCTTTGAGGGAATGTTAGCAAAACAATGATGCTGCCTGGCTGGTAGGAGGATTTGTTTTCATTGTCACATAAAACATGAAGGTATTGCTGCGTGGTTTTGCTGCAGACCCCAGAGTGCCTTGAGAAGTTTCTCACAGAAGCGATCTTTACAAAAGCATCATGGCAGAATCCTGTATTCTGTGGCATACTTCCCACAGAAGTACGCTGTTTGCAGTCAAGGCAGAGACTCAGTCCCTAAAGCTCTCCGGATTCTGGCCACATGTAAAGGGGGCGGCACTTCTGGCTGGGTTTGGATGCGTGCAGAGCAGTCTTTGGCTCAGCGCAGGGCTTGCTGCTTGAATTTAGTTTTGCTGTTTGCTAGTATTAAAGATGAACTCCATGGCACTCTTAAGAGGAAAAGCTGCTTTGTCTTTTCACAGCTCATTTCCATACTTCTTAATTTGCTGCTGTAAATAGATAGTTACTGAATGCAACTGATATTTTCTCTCTGAAGTATGGTGTGTGTATCCATTGGCAGAATTGGTTTTGGTGGCCAGGACCTGTGACACAAATCCTGACTGATTCATGTGCTGCAATTACTAAGTGGGCAATAGGTCTGCAGGGAAAAAAACAAGCCATAAAAACCAACACCAAACATACTCAACTAATTGCTTCAGGAAGCTGGTTTTACATAGACTTGGTCTTTTCCAGTAAACACATGAAGTTATCTGGATTACTGTGAAGAGCAGCCCACAAGGAAAGGAAAATGCAGGCTTTTCCATGGTGCTTCCATGATGTGGGCATGCAGTGTTAGAGAAACTCGGAAGCAGTGATAGCCCTGTTGATGGCATTTTGTCTATCTCCGTGTAAATCAGGTGGTGGGAGTTGCTGTAGGGAGGTGGAGTGGATATAAAAGGGATGTTGTGTAGTCCACTGTGGATGACCTTTGCCAGGTTCAGTCATTTCCTGTCCATCTGCCAAAAATCACATGGACATAATTGGAGTCTGGGAAACTGTATTGCTTGATGATCTTCAGGGGAGGGGGAATAGAAAGAAAGAAGACTCGTGAGTAAAGAAAACAACACTTTGTCAGTGGAGATGCAGTCTGACTAGCTGATGGTGAGATAGCAGACTTTGCTTACTGTCTCCTCTGACTCTTGCCAGGAGAGCTTTTTTAACTTATTTGTCCCTCTCATCTGTTTGTGTGGATAGAAAAGTACATGTCCACATGCGTTGGTCACCACGATGGGAAGGTATATATTTAAACATGTTGCCAGCTCCAGAGAAATGGGCAAGCATGCAGCAGTTTCCTCTCTTCTTTTTTTTTTTTTTCCCAATATCAACCCACAGTGGAAAAAGTCAGCATGTCAAGTTGTATTCTATCTAGGCACTGCAGCTGCACATACCCAGGTTCAGTGACTGTCAGCTTTCTGCCACCAGTACCTACTATGGCTAACATATTTTCCAAGCAGCTGTTTTTGTCAAAAGAGTAATTACTCTAGGATCTCCTGTGGTCCACCTGGCTTTACATTTCTGAGGCAGTTCTAGAGCAAATGAAATGTTTTATCTGTAACCAATTTGAAATGTTAAGTATGTTTGATGCAGTCAAGGATCTAGGCTGCTGCTGGTTTTGTGATGCCTGGTTTTACGTGGTATTTAGCATGTTAATAACCTTGGTTAATGCTGCTGGTTTTGCACTGTGATCAGCCTGTCCAAGCTACCTGATGATTTCACACTTACTGTTCAGAGTTGTACTGAAGCTGTCAAGGAACAAGCGCGAGTTTGCGGGGGTTGTGGACTGAGGACAGCTGCCTGCAGCTGCGGGATGCTAATCAATTCCTTTTCTTGTCTTCTTTCTTTGCAGTAAATGAAATTATAAGGAATGACCTCTCCAGTACCAATGTCCACTCATAGCTTTCAGTGTGGGCCTGGTATGAAATACACACTTTTGACTTGGCTGGCACATCACCTCGAGTCAGGAGATGCCAAATGAAACTGAAGACATTGCCTGGTACCACTCTGATCTTCCACCTTAATGAATGTCAGGAACTGAAGATTTACCTCTTACTTACAGAGAAATAGCTCCTCAACTTCAACTGATGAAACAGCTGTTTCTAAAGAAAATCATCTCAAAAGAGAAAAGAGGGCACATTTCATGGGACAAAACTAGGAAACTCAGCAAAATCTGAGCACTTCTTGCTGTTGCTAATCCTTTTGGCATGGCACCACTGGAATACAGCCCTGGAAGTGCCTTATTTTACCAGGTTGTGGCATCAGGGCATTTTTAATAAGCTTTGAATTCGCTACAATTGAAAGTGTTGGTAGGTGTAGAAACTCTAGAGCTTGAATTCTGGAGAATGATACTGTAAAAAAGCATAGGAATCTGCAGCAGAGTAGGGAGAGCAATCTCGACTCAAGTAAGACACGTTTATGAATTCCAGAATTTCCTCAGCTTTTCCTCTGCTGTAATGTACAGCCTATTGCCTTATTCTCAGTGCATTTCAAAAGCCTCCTGATTTGTCATCATCTCAGCTTTCTTTTACTTATTGCCTTTATTACATGCTAATGAATGATAGGGTTGGTAGTAGTAACATAGTAAGATTTTGATTTTGATCTGGATTCTGTCATAGCACAAGTGAGTTGAATAGCACAAAATAAAAAAGGTTGATGGACAAAAAATTGAAATCTATCTTTTACATGATAGATGAATGTGTATGCATGTACATACATACTAGTATATATGCATATATTTATATATGACAAATAATATAGATGATTGCCTAGTAAGGGCACTGAATTTAGCAATAATTTCAATTTCTGAGAATGCATTTCAAATCCACAGCAAATACTTCAGCTACTTCTTTTGAGGGTTTGTTGCACCGAAAGCAGTTATGCATTTTCTTTCCTCATGCAGTTAAGCAAGCACTTTAGATAGGCAAGAAGGATGCATACAAGATACATGTTATTTACCAAATGTCAGAATATGAGTTATAGTAACTGTAAATACCATTATGGAAGAGTGTAAAATATTTGTTCAGTTATAATATTATTCCGCAGAAGCCTTATAACTCTCTGCTACGTGTATGGAAAAGGAGGTTACCAAAAACCCGCCTCAGTTTCATGTGCGGCGCTGTATTGTGATTTCAGATTAGCTAATGTTCCTGGAGCTACAGGTGGCATGTAGTGTACCCATCAACATTGTATTTTTTACAATCAGCTGCTGATTATATAGCTAGCAACCACCTATTAATTCACATAACCAAAAAACAAAAGCAAAACAAAACAAAAAAAAACCCAAAAAACAAAAAAACCCACCCTAAAATAAAATAAAATAGCATGACTAAATTAAAAATGTTTAACATTAATATTGTGCCTTAGGAATCTGTGCCCCCTCCTGGAAACACACCCAAACTACACTCCCGAGCTGGGGTTGCTCCTTAACCCCGATGCAAGGAAGACTGAACAGGTTTCACAAAAAGGTGAAATCCAACTAAGTGTTTTAAAACATTCTTCTGTATAATTATGTCTTACTTTCTTTAGGAAAAAAAAATGAAAGCCATATTTGTCACATTTGCACATTACTGTGAAGACATGAGAATATAATATGGCTCTATGTACATAATATGCTGTTACTGGTCCTTATAGTAGTCTGTTATTCCTCACCTGTTTAATCCCAATTATTTACCTTGTATTCAGCATTGTAGACGTTGCATGAAACATTTCTTAGAGATTGCCATATGAAAAGTTAAAAGCTTGACAGATGTCAGCTTGACTTGTAGCTAGAAAATAGAACTAATAAAGCAAAATATTTTGCTGGAAGCTAGTCTTAGAGTGGTTCATTTTATGTTATCTTGAAAAATCTTCTTTTCTCGTATAAAATAGCATTTTTACCGTATATACATATATCTCTCCATCTCTTCTATCTGAAGCTGCTTGCATCCTGCTAATATAACTATCTTAGTATGGAAACAAAGTCTCTTGTCAACAGAGACAAAAGACTCCTCTTCATTTCCCCACTGCATTTAAAGACATTGCTGCCAAGAAGAGGAAATTATATATGACACAATTCTCAGATTTTATTTTCTCATTATTTCAGAAATGCCAATAAACTGTGTGTGGAGGAATCTCTGATTATGCCAAAGCATTTTTTTATTCATATACTAAATATTTTGGGTGAGGCTTTAACCATGCAGGACAATGCACACACACACAGAGGCACATTTGAGCAGTAATTTTAGCAAAGTTTTCAAATGTATGGTTTGGCTATGTTGCAGCTTCTTCATTCTGATTTTTATTTTCCTCTTTAAGCTATTTTTGAAAAAAAAATACCCCAACCTGTTACTTTTAAGCCTGGGTAATGGAGGATTATGCATCTGTTGTATATGTATTCATAAAATAAAAATGAAAGCAGAACTATTTCCTGTATGAGATTGCTATCTTGTTTCTGGTTGGTGTACCTTGTATGGTTGTTGCATCTTTGTATGAGTGTTACTGTCAGTTTAGGAAAATAGTTCTCATCAACCTTTTCGAAAACAAAGCAAAACCAAAAAGCCACAACACTCTGAACTTGGAGTGTAGGTATGTTCAGAAATAGGTATGTTCAAAAATACTTCTGCCAGGGATGATTCTCACTATTAAAAAGAGCCCTTTGGATGAATTTTAAGTGGTGAAACAATCTATCTTATTAATCGTGCAACAAAGCACTTGGCATCTGTGTGCATTGCATGGACAACAGTTTCTTTTGCCCTCCCTGAAACCCTTTCTGAAACATGTGGGTTGCTAAGGGTAGGCTTGGGATCTGTGGCCTTTAGTGCAGTAGATACAAGAGACATTTTTATTAGGCTGGAGGCTTTGGTAGCCCTGAGAGAGAAGGGCTGGCCATGGGCTGGCAGGAGGGGATCTCTGGCCACCAGCTGGCTATGATGTGATCGGTGGATCTGATCTCTATGATGTGTCCTCCCTGAACCTCCTCACTGCTCTGCCCCAGAAGAGGAGGGGCAACGGGAGGATGTCAGCTTAGTCAAAGCTGGGCTGAACACAGCTCTGGGCTTCTGTCAGCTCAGTGCCATCTGACACCTGATGGGCCACAACATGCTGAGAAAACCTGAGCTGCTTCAGTTTTTCAGGACCAAAGGCAAGTTGAAAAGTATTACAAGCATGCCTACCACAGTAGTCTGAGTTTGCATAAGCACTTAAAAACCATTCAAAAATTCTTCAAGAAGAAAGAGACACAAATAAGCCTTGAAGCCTTTTTTGGAAGACCTTGGTCTGCCTTGGGTTTCTCTTCCTATAAGTATGAAGTGTCACTCTCTGCTTGGTTCATCACACCTGGCTTCCCTGGGGCTGGTACCCAATTCCTGCCCATTTAAAGAGAGGCAGATGCTCCAAGCCCATCAAAACCCAGATAAGGCTCAGCTCTTCAGAGATTAGTCAAAGAACTTTTTTCTGCTTCCCAGTCTGGAGGGTGGAAATAGTGGTATTTATGCCTCATGGACAGCATGAGCTGTATTGTTGGTGAGGTTCCTGGAAAAAGGAAAATACTGAAAACTCAGTCACAAATTATCCTGAAGACTGTTACATTGTGTATTACAGCAAAATGTCACAAACTGAATTCATTCATGCAACATACTTCAGTCATTGTGTTACCTGGCCTCCTGTGAGCTTCCTTTCCCTTCCATTTCCATACATGCTTCACTCAAAGCACAGCAGACCCAGGCACATCTACATTAACCATGTCTTGGCCAGGCATGGCCAAACTTCTCAAGGCAAAAATAGCCTTCAGCAAACTCCTGACTGACTACTTTCATTCATAACCAAAGCAGAAGGTGAATCCCACACATTCATCTGGTGCTGTTTGACTAAATAGCCTTGCTGGAGTCATGCCTTTGAGATTTTTCCTTTCCAGCTGAAAATGGCAAATTTCGGGGAGTTAAGTTTCTTGGACAGAGTTGTACTGCCTTGAAGGTAAGCTTTCCTTCACCATGTGTATAATTTTATTGCATTCATCACTGTAAATCTATTGAATTTGTGTCAGTAAAAATAAAACAAAATCCCCCTCATCAAGTACATTACAAAGGAGTATTAAGGTCAATGGCATAAAATAATTTAATTTCTTTAGCTCTTTTTTAAACATAGAGTCTAATTTTATGTCATGAGTAGTGATTGGATTGTTCATCAAACTAAATTGAGTCCTCACTTCTCCACCTTTGCACACACTTGCCCAACATGGAGGTCAAGTTCTTGCTTGTTTGAATTTGCCCATACAATTTCCTCTTTCTCAACAAGTTAATATTTTTCTTCTTTGCACTTCTTTTCAAAAAAATAAAAATGTTTTGATTCTGTTCAGGTAGCCAAATAATTTGTTCTGAGGAGATCAGTTACACATTCTCAAACTGTTGGCTTTAATTTCAGGTTGTCCTTGAATTCAAAACTAGCTTTTTTTTTGGCCAAAGAAACTGTCTTTTTGTACTGTGCAAACTTGCAGAGCTTTAACAATTCAAACGGTTGTGTTTTCAGAATTTAAGACAACTGGAACCTGGAACTTGCCATCACCCATGGGCACATTAGCAGCTGTCACTTAAACTGAAAAGTTGCCGAATGTAGTGCTTCCTTAGCTACTTTCAGGGACAGATTACCCACAAGCCACTCTGCAGATGTGGCAATTAATTTTCAGTCATTTTAGGATATCCCTTTTTTTTCAGCCTGCGGAAGGAGTTTCCAAAGATGCCATCAGCATCAGTTTCCAGCACCTCTTCTGAATTAGTCTCACACTCAGCTCTGGACCCATCCTGTTTCCAGTGCTGCTGATGGAGAGCTTTTGGGTAACAAAGCAAACACTGCAGTGGGGACTGGTGGCAGAGCTGCAAAACCTCGAAGAACACACATGGTGTTGGGTCCCAAAACTCAGTCTGATGGTGTTCCCATCCAGCTGGGGGACATTCCAGTTACACCAGCTTCATGGTACTAGGGGACAGGAGAGACCTCTGGGCCTTGCCAGAAAATATTTCAGTGCGTGTCACGAATCTTTTAACTGTAAAATCTGGGAGTTTTCTGGTCTGGTTTGTTTTGGTTTTTAACAGGAAAAATTACATTTCATCCAACATGAAATCATTTGATCTACTTACTTTTTTGGGGTCCTTTTTTCTTTAATTTTCTATTTAGAAAATACAAACAACATATTATTTTGGATCAGGTTGATCCAGACTCCACCTTCTTTCCCACTCGCTCCCCTCCAAATCTCTGGGATGGGTTGCTTTCCCAGACAACAGCTCCCCCTCCACCCAAGCAGAGCTGCACAGGCGTCACATGTACAATGCCTCTGCCTGATTTCTTGAACAGTTTCTTTGCAGGAGACTCCTCATGGATCTTTCTGACCTCCCTGAGCCCTTTCCAGAGCTCCTGCCTGGGCCAAGCTGCTCCAGCTCTCATCCTCATGGCAATTTTTTTTTTTTTTTTACAAAAAAAAACAAAAAATAAAAAAAAATCAGCTCTGGTTAGATGACAATGCTAAATTAAGCCCACACTTATTGGTATATATAATGAGTTACTCTTGTGCTTTTTCCCCACCCCACACACAGAGAGCCACTCCTCTGGTGCTGGACCCCACGTGCCCTGCCAGCACATCGTGATGGCTACAGCAGCAAGGTTCTTGAGAAGGCAGCAGGAGCCACAGCCTTTCCCACCCAGCGCCGCCAGCCAGGCAGGGAGGGAAGACCCACCACAGCCCAGCCCATGGGGCCCTGGCTGCACTGCCCCGGGAGCTGAGCGTGGGCTGGGAGCAGCCACAACTCAGCACACCTGTGGAAACAAACCCGGTGCCAGCGGGCCCCTGGGTTGTGCCCCGGGGAGACCATGCTGGTCAGAGCAATTAAAATGGGTTTATGGTGCCTTCTCCACCCACCAGCGAGGCCAGGGGGAGGTGGGAGAAGGGGCTCCATGGCCAAGGCTGAGCAGCAGAGACAATGTGTGGGAAAGAGGGAGAACAAACTCTGCCTGACTTGCAGGATGAGTCTGAAGAGGTGGGTGTATGAAAACTCATCTATTTTCTTTAACTTTCCAATTGAGCAGTGTGGTCTGGGCAGAGGAGGTGTGGAGGGGGGAGCCCCAGCACTCTTTCTCTGTTTCTCCTTGTCTTCAAGAGCAAAGTTCTTTCATCAGGGAAGTGCCCCTGGGAGAAGGAGGCACTGCGTTTTTTCAGGTGTTCTCTAGTGCAGCCTCTCCCATGACTCCCCAGCCAAGCAAGTGACAACTAAGCATCTACATGAACACTCAGACCAGTGTAGGAGTTTCTGGTTTGGTTTTCCTTGCAGTGCACATTGCCACTGACACTTTAGAAAGCCAGTTTCAAGAGAGGCAAGTGAGATGAGAAAACTCACTCACAAATTAGAAAGTCAGTAATTTCCGTCAGTAATTCATATATGAGGGAGTGTACCAGAGGGATGAGAGAGCACTTTGGAGGCTGCTCCTCCTGAGCATTACATGCCTGCTGAAGCACAGCAGCAAAGCACCTGGCTCATCCCAGGGCCACCCTCAAGGCAGGTGATTCCTTGAACCTCCCTGTTATTAGGAGGAAATTCTTTGCTGTGAGGGTGGTGAGGCACTGGAACAGGTTGCCAAGAGAAGCTGTGGATGCCCCCTCCACAGAAGTGTTTAAGGCAGAGTTGGATGGGGCTCTGAGCAACCTGGTTTTAGTGGAAGGTGTCCCTGCCCATGGCAGGGAGTTTATGACTAGATGAGCTTTTAAGGTCCCTTCAAATCCAAACCATTCTATGATTCTGTGATTCAGTCTTCTGACTGAAGACAACACTCTTCTTGCTTCAATGTAAGCTGGCAGGCACCATAGACTTCGGCAGTGTTTGTAAGGCACAGGGTGCCAGGGCATCTCTAGCAGTGATCCCAGCTTGCAGAGGGGGATGCTGCCTTTAGCAGACTAGCCCCTTGGTATTGCTGCCAGTGACCAAGAGGGCCAGGACCACTGCATTAGCAGAATGTGTCTGTCAAGCAGGTTGTCCTGTAAAAAGAGCACCATAAAGGCTCAGATCCAGCAAAAAATGTTTCACCTTCCCCACCTTTTCTAAAATATGTGTGTGTACCAAACAGTAATTAAAGAAGTAAAACTTGGTGCTAAAAATAACAATGGAAATTATTTTTATATTTGTGGTTCCATTGCATATGATCTGTATGAGCTTTACAAGTCTAAGGAGTTATTAATTGACTAGTAATATTAAATAACTTCTTCTATAATAGTGTCCTTAAAACATTTTTGTGGCTGAAGGATGTGCATTTTTGGTGACTCAAGTGCATAATCTGAGCTCCAAAGCAGTGGTCAAGCCTAGGAAGAGCACATCACTCATCACTGCTACCTACTGGTGCAGTGGTTGACCCCAAACCCCCATTTCTTTTCCTCACAGCAGCTGTTGTGAAGTGTGGGATAATAGATGCTCTGTGTGTGTCTGCTGACGCATTTCAGTCCTGATGCAGATTACAGCATGGTTTTGCAGAGTGTCACTTCCACCAGCCGACCATGCTGGGTGATGGAAAACACAGACAGGCCTTTTCTTTTGAGGCAGATACATATCAGTTTTATGTGTCTGAACTGCTCAGCTTGAAAGGAAGGACACTGAGGCAACCTGGTCCTGGGACTTGTGCTTTACATAAAGCTGGTGCTTTATCCAGATTCTTGCGGCTGCCTCAGTTGGACTTCCCCTGTTTAAGGACAGTTTTCAGAAGAGCAGAGGGTACCTGTGTTTGCCTCCCAGTGCCAGGGACCTCTCCTGCGACTGGCTCCCTCAAACACACTCCTGATGCTGCTGAGCTCTTGCAGAACTGGTGTGGACCCAGTAGCTGGCATGGTACTTGGTCAAAATCCTTTGGGATCTTTTGATTCAAGAAATCAAGCTTTTAGCCTCCCTGGGCCTTTTCCTTGCTTAAGAAGGCAGACTGCACATACAGCCTCTCATTTGCTAAACCCAGTGAGTCACACAGCGCAGCACTGGACTGTACTGTGTGGCTGTATATGTATACTACTGCATATGTAGAAGGCTCTGAATACCTTTGTTTCTTGCATTTTTTGTGTTTCACAGCCATGCTTCGTAATCATGACGAGGAATGAGTTTCAGCCTCTGTGATCACACATGCAGTTAATCTGGACTGATTCTCAGCTGGAAGATAAATTCAGTCAGTGCCTGGAGTTCCTCTCTCTTCCCGTCTTCTCCCAGCACGGCTGCCTGTAGCTTGGCAGGCAGACACCCTTTGGCAAGGCACAACATCCACAGCTTCCCCCTTTTGCTGGCTGTGCTGTCAGCACGTCGCGTGCTGTGCGTGCATCCAAGTGAGCTCCTGAGGATCCAGACACCCCTGCAGCCTTGGAGAGCAGAGGGAATTTGAACCCCAGGCGTTCCCAGGTGCTGTTGGCATTGAAACCGGGTCTGCAGGCATGACAGTCACAGCACGACACTCACTGATCCCTGGAGTGCTTTTTTAGCTCCCGGTTGCTTTGTAGCTGTCTGATCATGGCAGCTCAGGAAGGCCTGCTTACACAACTTTTGCCTTCTGGATGCTGTTCCTCAGCAAGGACCTTACGTATGAGGATGGGAAAAGAGCAGTGTTTTCTCAGCTCTGTGTTCTGAATATCCGCTTGACTTTGGTCAATGGGTTCAGTCAGTGCTCTGAAATAAGTGAAACCACATATCCCAGCAGTGCCATATTCTATTTTATGTAATACAAGGTGTCACTGGAGAAAATATCAGGAATAGTTTCAGCTGATGGGAATTTTCAATTTTTGTTTTCTTCTATAAAATTTTGCATCATATAAAGAGCTAGCCAAAAAAAATGAACTTTGAAGAGGAAAACACAGTCTCCTTCTTCAGCTGGCTCTATTGTATTGATTATTTTATTATTTTGATTATTTTTTGACATCTTTGATTATTTTATTCTTTCTGTGGACCAGTAATTTTGCCCAGTTAAAAGGAACTGGGCTGATTTTGATCTTCAACAAGTATGACTGTAGTGATCTTGAATTATGCCAGAATAAGTGAGATCAGAATTGGGCTCAAAATCCTGCTTGTCCAGAGCTTTATGATCAAAGTTATGTTGTGTGAGAAACGGAGAAAGGGTGAAGGGAATAGAAGACAATTAGCTTTATTGCACTCCAAAGAAGGGTCAATGCATCAGCTGTGCTACACACTTTGGCTGCCTTGCAGAAGGGAAAACTCTTGTGCCTCAGCTCCATCCTGGGTCTTTGAGAAGATGAAGATGCATCACTTTCATCCCAGCTGATTTCCAGGCTCTGTCTGGCCACATTCTTGGACCCAGAGATGCTGATTATCAGCAGTGCAAGCCCCATTAGCCATCTATCCTGACTGGGGATGTTTGGCTGAACTCGTGCCTCTGAGGTTGTGCCTGCTCCCATCAGCCTCCGATCCGTTTCTCTTTCTTCAGCAGGTCAGTGATTTAGCTGCATGGCACATTCAGCACAGCAGCAACAATCCCATAATTTCCTGTTTCTGCCTTCTGCTGACTGGAATCCTAGACAGGCAGTTTTGGAGAGAGGAAAATGCCGTCTGCACACTAGGTCTTGGAGTGGGTCTCATTTTGAATGAGACCCAAAGCTCAGAGGGATGTGTGCAAGGGGGAAAGCAGAAGCATCTGGTGAAAGGCTTTAACACAGGCTGCCAGGCAGGCAATAGATGAGTGACCAGTGAGTCACCCAGTAGGCACTGAGTCAGGAGACCTTCCTGTACAGGCTCCTACTTGGCTCAAGAAGGTCTCTGTTGCCCAGATGCACCAAACTGGTGAGGCCAAATCCTGTCCTTCTCTCATTGCAATGCCCCAGGCTGCAACCTGGAGGTGATTGAACAAGGTAAAGAGGAAATCTCAATGCAGGAGTGATGCTTAGAAAAAATTGAGCAATAATGTTAGTATAAATTGAGGGGTGCATTTCCTGCCAAAAGGAATCAGGCTATTGCCTGCTGCTGCTGTCTCCAGGCTGTTGTGACAGAAACCCAGGTCAGTCAGATCCTGTGGCCTTTGATAGCTTTATTCCTACTCTGCTAAAGTGTGCAGCTTGTGTCTCAGGGAGCTGGGATGCTTCACAACCTACCAACAATATATATTTATACAACCTCAAAGATTCCCACAGAAATACGTGTTGGGGTTTTACTCGCAGAGAGAGTAATGATAAAAGAATGAGAAAAAAATATATAGAAGGAAACATGCCCCAAAATAACTCTTTTTGTTTTGTTTATACTTGAATTTGGGTTTGCTTCTTATTTTAGGAAGGCATTTTTTGTTGAGCTTCGTATATATAACTTTTCAATTATGCTGTGTAAAAATAGGAGTCTGTGCTGACTATCAGTATTTATCCATGAAACAATTATTTTAGGAGGCCTGTAGCTACAACGCAATCTTTCCTGTACAGTGTCCATCATGGTTTCAAACTGCAAAAGGGATGCTTCAGAAGGAGTGTTCTGTACAGAGTTTCAGATAAGGAATGCATCCTGGTTCTCAGATTTAATAGCAAAGGTTGACAGCGTTTCAAGTGTCTGTGTGGTGAAGACAATGGAAAAATAGTATTTTAGCCTTGGTTGTGTACAATGTTTAGGCCAAGCTGGATGGGGCTTTGAGTAACCTGATCCAGTTCAAGGGGTCCCTGCCCATGGCAGAGGGATTGGAAGAAGATGATCTTTAAAGTCCCTTCCAACCCAAACCAAGAACTATGGTTCTTTGAATGTTTACTGCCAAATTGCTGAACGTGAGGTTTTGGGTTAACCCTCCTTAGCTCCCGTGTGGCTTTGCAGACATTACTGAAGCTCAGAGCAATGCCATGTTCCCGGTGGTCTCAGGTCCTCCTTGCTCTGCCAATGCAATTAAGGGATTCGAGCCGCCCTGATGGAAATCCCTGTGGCTGCAGGGCTGTAACCCAAGCGGAGTTTGCCCAGCTCAGTTTATGCTGCACAAGACATTAACAGAGGCCTTGATGACTGAGCTCGTGCACAGTGATAGCCTCCAACAAAAATACAACGCCAACAACAGGAAGAGATTGTACTCACATCAGGAGTTTTGCTTCACTTTTAATCACCACCAGTTCTTTCTAAGCAAAATTTTCAGTGTTTTGGTTTTGAACTTGGGTAGCTACATTATGTGTCTGGTCCTGCAGCTTATGGGCTCTGTAATCATATATACTCACACTTCACCATTCACTTAAAGCCCTAAACAGAAGGCCCGAATAGTCTGTTGGCAAATTTATCTCTCTGAGAAGAGGTTTAAAAGGGAAGGTGTGGGAAGGGAAGGTGTGGGAAGG
>VXBR01010366.1:389046-434561 GCA_013400215.1 Cisticola juncidis
AGGGAAGGGAAGGGAAGGGAAGGGAAGGGAAGGGAAGGCTGTGTTATAATAAAAGCTATAAAGCAGCCTCTAAAAGTGAGGCAGTGTGTGCCATTGCCAACCAACCACTTTTCATTACTTTGGAGCCACAATTTAGGGCTCAGGCAGATTGTTTAAGTACATTTATAGTGCCCCACCACCATGGGCAGACCTGCTGCAGCTTCACCTTGGGTGTCTGTCAATTCTGTCTGGCTGTGCAGGGCAGCTATCTTCCAGCCCTGGGCATGGAGAGACTGCTTATCCCAAAGGATGTGAGGGATATCAGGATGCAGGCTTCACCATCCCCTGGAGCAGCAGGGTAGGGATGTAACAGTGCCGGCCATGAATGCACAAATCTGCTGCTAAGGAAGGGAGGTGAGAAACAACTCCTGCATTTGGGAGCACAGAGTTGATTGTAAGTACGTAAACTGCCAGAGCTTGTGAAGAGCCAGAATGGGATTTGGCCAGGACACCACAGCTAACACCTGCCTGTTTACAAGGAACAACACGGGATCATTGACTCCTCAGAGCCTCCGACCTCCTGTGTCACCTCTCCCCTCCAGCAGCACAGCACCAACAGGCAACATCTGGTCTGCAGCTGACACCAGAAACATCATTATTATGAACTGCTCCGGCGAAGACTCAGCCTGGAAACCGCAGCCTAATGAACCTCTAACCCCACACTGTGTGAAGGCTCCCAGCCCAGCACTGGCTAGTCCACGGATGGTGGAGACTACTGGAAAACCTCCCCTGCAGGCTGCCACGCAGCTATCAGGCCAGACTGGTTCCTGTAACATTTGAGCTACAACGAGAATGCAGTGAAAAATGAGAGCTGACCACAGGCAGATTTCTTCCTAACTGTGTCACTGGTGAACGCTGTAATTCCAAGCCAGAGGTGACAGAATGGGTTTGTTTTTACAAGAAACCTGTCGACGGAGAAAAGAAAAAATTGAGGAGAATTTAGCAACTGGCTGAATTTGGCAAATAATTTCAGCCAGAGAAAATAGCTAAAATAGTTCAAACTTGGAGTGGGAAGTGGGAGATGAGAAATTCTGAAAATCCATTATTTGCACAGCTCTGCTCCAAAGAGCTTATATTATACTGCCTGCTACCAGCTGGCCTAAGATTTAGGTTGCCTAATATTTTCCGTTATAAAAGATTCTTTCAACATTTTTATTTTTTTAGAAGCCCTAACACCTCCATTGTTTGCAGTAGGCCCTTATAATTTGGCTGGGACAAAGCCCCTGGGCTAGAGAAGTGCCTTTTCTTTCATCCATGAAATTCCAGTCAGGTTTGGCTGGATTAAAAAGAAAAAAAAAAATCAAAAAAACACATACAAAAAAACCTGTTAAAGATCACCATTTCCCTTCTCTCTCTTATGTGCCTCAAGAAAATATGCTGGTGGACCGCCAGCATAGCAAGTGAACGTGAACGTTCTCATTAAATTGAGCCCAGGTTGTCACCAAAGCAACCATCCAGACTCTGCTGGGAATGTCTGAGGACTTCCAGGGCAGCTGCAGCAGCAGGAGAAGAGTTGCAGGAGACCAAGCACAACCCCAAGGAGTTTTCCTGACAGGTGATGGAGGCAGAGAGGGCAAGGAGCTTCTCCTGTCACTGATGTAAAAGACCTGGCAAGCCAGTCTCCATGCCTTGGGGCTCCTGTCCCTACTTTTGAGGCTGGGAACAGTAGAGCAAATTTCTCGCTCAGCCAGCTGTGAAATAGCAACACTAAGCCACGTTCCTCTTTCTCCAGGACTTTTTTCTTCTCCCTGGGAACAACAGCAACTCTGCTCTCCCCCTGAATAGCTAACTCTGCAGTGTTAATTGCATCGGTCTATTCTGTGACGCTGAACAGACAATGAGTTTGGTGGTTGTTGGGCAGGGGTCTTGTGAGCACTGAAGAGATGATAGTTGTCTTGGAAAAGCTTCTGGTCCACAAACTGGAATGGGCCCAGCCCAGAAGACTGAACAGGAAGAGATGAGAGTCCAGGAACAAGGCTTACCAGGGAAGAACTTCCAAACAGTGATCAGGAAACAGAAATGGCACCATGTGCACAGAAATGAGCCTAGAGACCTAATGGGAGTGGAATGGGAAATGGGAAAATTTGGGCATCATTTTGTGGGAGACCTGGTGAAAGCCTGGAAGTTCTTAAGTACTCAATATAATCCACTCCTGGCAGAGGAGAATGTGTTATGAAAGTCAACATAGAGTACAATATAGCAAGATGAGCACGAAAGCAGATAGGAACATAGAAATATATCATTTAGTGGTCTATCAGTCTAGTTTTTGGCCTCCACAAGTGATGAAAAGGATGGCATTCAGAATCTCTGCAACCATCAAATTCTTGCCAGGTGTGAAAATCCTAGTGCAATCCTAAATAGCAAGAAAGTGGCTTATGTCTCAAAGTATCAAGTTTTATAAGTCTTCCCAAATTTGTTAGTACTATCCAAAAATTGGATTAGAAGTCAAATGTCAGAGTACACCACACAGAAGTTCAACTTCCCTGTGCAGATCTCTTCATTCCCATAGATGTGTAGCTGTCAAGAGAATACAGCTGACTTCACAAGGGAGGTGCTTATCCATGGAAAAGCTGTTGGTGTCTGTTTGTTAAAGAACTTTGATGGTCGCCTGTGCACAAAAGTGGCAGAAAATCAGAAATTTGCCTTAGTTCTGTCATCCTGTCTCTGTTCTGTTGGTTACATGTGCGACGTTCAGGCATGCTCTGACCCTTTGCTCCATTCAGAGAGGGGCACACCAGAAAGCTGCTAGCCAGGCCCATCCCAAAGCTGAGCTTTGACAGGAGGTGTAACTTACTCCAGTGGGCAGAGTGGACAAAGGCTGCATGGCTTTTGGAACCTGTTCTGCTCTGTGTGCAGAGCATAGATGCAGGAGCTAATGGGCTGTCTCTAACTTACAGTACTTTGCATGGTAGTCCATCGTGCCAAGTAGATGCAGTGGTAAATCTATTGGTAAAACATGAAAGAAAGTCTGAATGGTAGCAATGAGAAGACAAGAGCTGGTACCTTAACCCTGCTTGAGCATTTGCTTTACCCTGGGGACAGGTTTCTAATTTCAATGAGAGGTGGATAGCCAAAACTATGTCAAAACTTGGCTTTCCTTTGGTGCCAAAAATAAAACTTCAGAGTCAAATCTGTGCCCCTCAAGGGAAAGCTGTAATTTAAAGATAGGTCTTGGTACTTATTCCAATTTAAATAGAAAAGGTTGTGTAATTTTCTCTTCAGGTGGATGGTGTATTAATTACCACAGTAATTCCTGGTGTGCTACTAATAAACCATATATTCAACAACTAAGCAAGCATCAGCAATTCTTGAAGACAGAATATGACATTGAGTACCTGAAGGCTCTTTCAGGAGTGGGATAACTTGTCAGGAATGAGTAAATTACAATTAAATATGTCTAGAATTCAGATTAGCCAAAGATGGAATAATCAAAATCATCAAAGGTTGATGCATAATGGGTTGAGACAAGTAGTCCTGCAAATATTGTTCTAATATTGTTTTAGCCACAAGGACTGCTCAGATGTGTTTCTTGAAGAAGTTTAAGTTAGCAAATAGTACTCATCATTAATCTTTTATAATGGCTTTTGGGAGCCACAGTTCATTTAAACATTTTACGTTTTTATTACTTATGTATGCAGGGCAGCAATTAAAGTTGTCGTGGTCATATAATGAAGACTAATGAAAGCAAGATGAAGTCAGGTTTTCCTTTTCTGTCTATCTGAATATCCATCTGCTTCTGCCATCTCCCTACCCCAATTTTTTTTTTTTTTTTNTTTGTGGGGTTTTTTTTGCTTGAAAGCAATTTCCTCAGCCCTGAGGCATTTAACCAAACACCTTTACAGTTGTCCAGGATGAATTGTGATGACAAAGTGGTTTTTTCTTTTTCTGGCACAGAAGAAGCATCTCTCTTGGTAATCAGACAAGTACTGCAAAAGGCTCACTCTTTCTCAATGCAAATAAATGTGAGGGATGCAATAACAGCATCTTTATGATATTTGGTTTTTTGGCCACTGTGAAGTAACAATTTTGGAGGGGGGACAGGGATTAGTCACCCCACAATTAGTCATTCTGCAGTGCAGTTTGATACTTGAGAGATCTGTATTTCAGAAATGTGGTTCTGCAACCATGGGACCTATTTTCAAGTACTTTCTGCTTTCCCCTTCTCTTAACTGAGCAGAGTTTTTAAAATTAAAAAAAATCATTCACATTTTACTTTTCATGTGCTTTCTGCACTCATGTTTCTCTATGTCATCTTCTACAAACCTTTCTTTCCCTTTCTTGGGGGCTTTGACCAAAACCTGAGTTTGGGAAGTGCCTCCATCCTAACCTTTCTAAGGCAGAGTCCATCAGCCTGGCCAGGAATCCTGAAGCTAACACTGCACAGAGGGTGGTGTGAGTGGGGTGTGTGGGGCTGTATGTGTGCCACGTGTCAGGCCACCATCCCCTCATACCTGTCTCCAGCAGCCTGGGAGCCCGAGAGAGGCTGGTGCCCTGTTAGTTCTTGGCAGAGTATGAGGAGCTCTCTGGGCACAGAGCTGTGAGCTGGGGCACTGGAAGACACCTCCTTTCCAAAGGCTGTTCACTGCCTTGGGAAGAGAACAGGGTAAGAGACAGCTGCTATGTAAGTCTTCTCTTTTGTGGCAGTCAGAAGCTTTGCTACAGAAAGTTTGTTCCCTTTAACTGGAATTCTTGTGAGTCAAAAAGGCAATTAAGATGTTTTAAAGTGTTAATCATAAATACCAGGGGAGAGGGAGCTTAATGGCAGAGTTCCCAATGAGTAACAATGTTTGGCCTCAACTATTTCAGCTGGTAAGATGTCACATACTTCTCTGTGCATGACAGCTCTGCAGTTATCTTAACCATTTCATTTTTAAAGTGAGTAATTGCAGTCTAGAGCCAGTGTGCCACACACCAGGGTCTGCTCTGGGCACATGGTTATCATTAGTCCACCTACTCCAGAACAAATCCTCTTAAAGATGGCTTGTTTCATCAAATATCCCCACCACAGCAGAAGCCTGAGTCTGCTTTCCAACCAGCCTTCCTCCCAGTTCCTTGGTATTTCTTTGTTGCCAAACTCTATAGTCTCCTGAACGTATTCCATGCATTGGAAAGTTGCTTGACACTTGCCTCTGCAAGTCTTTCATAATTCTTCTTGTGCTGGTATAAATAGAGTTAATTTCTTCTTGTTTCAGACATGTTGTTGTCATTATTAACTTACCAACCCAAACTCCTGAACAAAATTCAAATCTGGGAAAATAAATACAGAGCCAAATTGATTTGACTTAAAACAGCATTTAAACAGATGAAATACTGTGTTTCATTTGGAAAAACAGGAGCTGTGTCTGTGCAGTAACTACTGTGCTTCTTCAAGGGTTTTTTCCCACATACAGGGCCAAACTCAGCCAAATGTATCTTGGGATTACAAGGTAAAACTCCCCTTAAATTCCTGGATCAAACTGCTCAAAGATGTAAATAGAGTTACTAGGTTTGAAATCAGATGAAGGTGGTTCATGTGGCATCAACTATAGGTACTCAGTGTAACAGCTCTGCTGATGGCAGTCAAAAACTGGGTAGGAAAACTCCAGCCCAGAGGACACAAGCGAAAGACAGAGCCTTGCTTCTCTACCCTTTCCTCTCTGGCTAGAAGCAGATGCCAAGGTCTGCATTCTGCAATCATCATAATTTGCAATGATTTAATATTAAAATGTCAGCACCCATGTGCATGGAATTCTGTTTCTCCTCAATCCCAGTGTGTGGTATCTCTACTCAGCTGGCAAATTCCCACAGCCCCGGCATGGTATAGACCTCCCATACCCAAAGGAGCACAAACACGCTCCAGTTGCAAACTGAACTGCTTTTTGCTGTACTGGAGAGCCCTGTTGGGCACAAGTCATCATTTCACAAGTGATGGGGTTTAAAAGTGAAGCTAACCTGGGACAAACCTTGCTGAGCTCACCTAGGAGAAGTGGTGACTGCCTGTGTAGCTCAGCAGGGAATTGAGGTGTGTGGTACTGCTCCTGGAAGGAAAGTCCTCCAGAGGGAGCACCCTTCAGAGCTGCTCTCAAGCACTTTGGTGCCATTGTAATGGAAGCATAATCTGAAGTGATTGTTATCTTAAATGCAGTTTGATTTTTAAATCCTGACAGTTTCATTGAGAATTGGATAGATAAAACAGCTTTCAGAGTCCAAAGCTGAAGTTTCACTTCTTTTTGCTTTGTTGATGGGCTGCAGAAGAACTTTTAGGGAAGAGGAGAAGCCAGTTTTCTGGTGGCACTCACAGATTTGTTTCCCTCTACTCAATAGGGTGTGCATGGTACAACTGCATTCTTGAAGTTGAACACTGCACTCCAGCTGTCTTGGAGTCAAAAAGGGAGGCATATCCTTGAGGCAGCTCCAGTCCTTTCACCCAAGAATGATGCAGGGAAGAACCTCAAGGCAGAAGCAATTAGTGAAAATCAGAACCTGCAGAGCAGCTTCTCTCTCCAGCTGCTTTTGTGTAGGACTCAGCCCAAACAAGGCAGCCTTCCCTGAGTCTTGGACTCCTTACAGCCAAACAGAAGGAAGATCACTACAAACACCAGGTATTTCTGTTAGTGGGAAGCCTGGTAAACACTCCTTCCAAGCCAGCAACACCTTCAGTTGGCAGGCTTACCTGGCAGGCTCCAGGCACGGAAGTAAACACCTCTCTGTTTTGTGAGATTCACTAAAGTGGGGCTTATCCCTGTCCTGCCTCTCAACAGAGCCTGAGGACTCAGTTGTGGCCCTTTAATGTAAGGATATTAAGTGGCCAAAACCTGGAACTGCCTGAAAAATTGTTGCCCCTTAGTTATGACAAGCGATATTGGACTAATTTGAGAGTGGGTTGTATTTCACAATACTTTTTCCCACAATTTCAATATATTTTAAGTCTATGTTTTTCTCTTTTTTTTTTTTCCAGTGATCCGACTGTACATTAAAAGAATGAAGAATCAGTAGTGTGTTAAGAGGAAGAGTGGAAAGCAAAAGACAGTGCAAAAAGCTGGGAGAAGCAGCCAGTCTGAGCTGACCACTTAGAGGAACCACAGGATCATTCAGAGGAAGTTATTCCAGGGGCAGTACACAGCCTGGGATGGGTGGTCCCACAGTGTGACATCTCTCCTCCACCTGGCCCAGATCCAGTCTGTGTCTCCTCTGCCTGACCTGTCCCTTTGCCAGCAGCTGCCCAAAGTCACACCAGCATCCAGAAATGGGTTAGCACTGAGGGACGCTAAACTTTGCCTTAGAGTTTGTTGGGAAGGGTGGGGAACAGTCCACAAAGAAAAGAGATAGAAATAAAAAAACTAGAAAAATAAACTGCAGACAATATCTCATTGATATAGTGTCTGGGGCTGGCACTGTAATTTACAGAGGAGGGAAGGAAGCCCTGGTGTTCAGAGTAATCCATTATTTTCACTAGTACTGACCATGCTTCCCTGTCTCCAGAGGTGGTGAGGGCAGCTTCAGAAGGGCCACCAGGGCCTTTTGGCTTCTGCTGCTTTGCCCACATTCTCCTTATGGTGGGATCTCACTGCCAGCTTCATGCCAATGCTGTCTGTTGGGATGCTGCTGACAGAGGCTTAGGACAGTGTTGGAAGCACGTTCCAGCACCCAGACCTTACCCAAAGGACTGAGCCAGCAGCCACCACCGCCCAAACAAGGCCAGGCCCATACACATGGCTGACTCCTGCCCCTGTTGAGTCACACCACTGACTACTTCTTTCTTGTTGCTTTAGCTAAATCAGGAGATCTGCCCTGCCCTGCCAGGGCTGCTAGGCAGCTGCTGAAGTGTCCAGCCTGTTCCAGTCAGGAAGGGGCTCTGCTTGGTCTCAGGCTGGAGCTGTTGCAGGCGAGAGAAGGGGCAAGGCACACAGGAGGAGAACAGCAGCCTCGTATATCTGTCATATAAAACTCAGAGCCCCAGGTCTGGCTCTTTATCAATTATTAGCCTGCTGCTAAAATAAGAAATAGATTTCATAAGTGTGTTTCTGTTCCACACACTAGACAGATAGTCTGGCTAAAATGATTTATTGGTGTGAGTTAGTGTGTGTGTGTGTATGTGTAGATGCGCATATGGTTCGAATCCTATAAAGCAGAATCCTGTGTGTGCGTGTATTTAATGCTTTATGTGGTACATCATTCCTTTTTCATGTGTGTCTGTCTGGTTTTCTTGGGCAGCACTAGTTAAATTTCTTCTTTCTTTTCTATTGTTTTTTTATTTTTGCATTTCACATGAATTGTACAGTGGAAGCCAAGAGTATCTGCCAACTTGGCTGTCTCAAAAATAAAAGCTGACACTCTTCTCCTAGAAACAGTTCTCTCCTCATTGTAGTCATGTTCAGACACAATCAAAGCATCCCTTTCTTGCAACTGAGGCTGAATTTAATAATGCCCTTGGCCATTTTCATTTCTGACTAAAAATGTCAAAAAGTGAAAATAGTTTTTCTTAAGACTGCAGAGGCAGAGAGCAATCCCGGGACACACCACTTACTATTGTAAGTGTGCACAAAGGCACAGACTGCTCTCCTCCAGCTGGCAGCTGATACACAGTGCTGCGGAAACCAAGGACAAAGGTGCAAGCAGTTATAGGAAAGTCTCCCTACCTTCTCTTCAAGTTAAAATTCCTTTTTCTCATCTGTGGTAAACAGACTGCTGCAATTTTCAACTTTCCTTGAATTTTTCATTTTGGTTTCTGTGATTTGGGACTCCTCTTTCCACACCCCTAGTTTACTCAGAGACAGTAAACAAACACTGATTTCACCCCAATGCTAAGTGCCCCAGAGTCTGAGGAGGCAAAGCTGCTTGGATGTGAAGCCAGTTCATGTCTCTGCCTACCAGAATAGCAGGCAGTGCTTGATATGAGTCATGCAAGACAAGTTGTCTGCTCTCAAGTTATACTTGCCCCATGCAACTTATTTTCTAAGCCGCTTGGCAGAAAAGTAGCTATTCAGTGCTGCTGTCATAGGTATTTCAGAAGGTATACTTTTAGTTAGAGGCAACAGCCCGTGGAAAATTCCAGTTTAGATAGGAAAACATGGGTTAGAAAATGAATGAACAATCTGTTTTCCTGCGTCATGCCCATTTCCACCTGTAGAATACCTAGACAGCAAGTGAGGTTTGTTTAAAGCAACAGTAAGTCATGAATTCAAAGTTACTTTCACCACTGCTGTTGTAAAGAGCCAAGACAAAACACATCCATTCCCTCTTGGCTTTCTCTTTAGGTTATCCAGTTTAGGTGCAGTAGCTCCCATAACATGGAGAATCTTTGGGTATGCTAAACAGCTGATTCTAATTTTTCGCTCCATGAGTTCAAGCAATTGTAGCTGGCTGGGTATTTTTAAGCTTCCATTGGTAAATTGTTCTCTGTTGCAGGAATTGCTTCTCATGGTCAGAGCTGCCAGTGGCTTGAAATCAATTATGAGATAGAAAATGACTGACATGATAATTGAAGAACATCTTCTTGTTTTCACCATGGAGGTGATTGCCAACAAGGTGAGATCCATGGATACAGAAATCACTGACAACAGAGATTTGTCATTTTAAGTAGATGAGGACACTCTTGTATTCCTTCATGGTGGCTGATCTAGTGGTGGGGTAGGTTCATTGTCTTTAGAGATAAAGAGCTGGGTTTAAGCCTCTGGGGACAACAATTATTTCAGCATCAATTTCAGGAATTTTTTTTGCTAAGTGAGTGAGAGATAACAAAGCTCCAGAGCAAAGGGTTACAGAATCACAGAATTCTCAAGGCTGGAAGAGACCTTTAAGAACTTCTAGTCCAACCATCAATCCACCACCACCATAGTCACCCCCAAATCATATCCCCAGGTGCCACATCCAGATTCTTCTTGAACACTTTCAGAGACAATGACTCCACTATCTCCATGGGAAACTTATTCCAGTGCCTACCCCCCCTTTCAGTGAAATATTTTTCTAGTATCTCATCTGAACCTTCCCTGGCAAAACTGAAGGCCATTTCCTCTTGCCCTCTCACTTGAGACACAACAGAAGGGACTGACTCTTACCTGGCTGCACCCTCCTTTCAGGAAATTGTACAGAGTGATAAGATCTCCCTTGAGCCCCCTTTTCTCCAAATTAAACAATTCCAGTTTCCTCAGCTACTCCTCATAGGACTTGTTTTCTAGACCATTCACCTCTTGTCCTCTTGTCCTTCTTTGGACACACTTCAGCACCTCAATGTCTTTCTTGAAGTGAAGGACCTAGAATTAAACATAGTAGTCAAGGTACAGCCTCACTTGTTACTCTACAAAGCAACATTTCCAGCACTGTAAGTGCCATCAGAAGATGTGGTTCCTGTGCTCAGCCTTAGCAAAGAAAACGTTAGATGTGTCAGATTGTTACTTACATGACTTTGCAAACAGACAAGAATTTTTTTTATGAATTTGTAAAAGTCAAAGACCTGGTTCGTCTCGGTATGCTTAGAAATCTGAATAAATTTAGTTTCTCAGTCATGGGAGACTTGCCTATTTTGTACAAAAAGCAGCTTTGATTCAAAACAGATCCTGTCAATCTGCCTGTTTTGAGGACTGGGTTGCACTGATCCACCTAAGTAGTAAATTATCACATCTCATACATAAACTGTGAAAATCAAGAGAGATGCAAGCTGTAATGAATCCTTCAGTTTGACTGTAGACCAAGTGTCCATGCTTCCAGGTTCTGAGTTGCTGTCTGAAATATCTTTCTTTTTCCCTTTGCAGTAAACCTGGGCTTCTGACTGCAGGTTTTCATGGCACTCAGATTAGATGTCTGGAGGAAATGGTATGAGTAGTAGTCAGAATGTGTGACTCCACATATGACTGTAGAGAGCAGCATTTTGCCCATACTGGGCAGTGGCTCCTCATCTCTCCCATTTCTTTAAAATCCTGTTCACCTTTCATAGACATTAACTATGTATCTCTTTTGAAGGGGGATCTTTTCTTCTTCAGAACATTTGGTTTTATTTAAAGTGTAAATGTGTCTGCTCATCATGGCTGGAGTGTACAACAGACATTTTTAGTGAAACAGTGTGAGTATTTAGAGGGTGAGGATCAGTAAGCAGAGTTACTTTCAGCCTGAGAGGTTTCATGTGGCATTTTTCTGTGTAAACTGTTCAATACTGCTTTGGAGGTATGACCATCTATATGCCAACCCATGTGCATTTTAACATAGTTATAAACGTGGGCATCACACATCACATCATTTGAGTCCTAGTCCAACACCTAAAAGACTCCAAGTTGGTTTCCTGCTCTAGGAAATCCCTGGCAGTTTACTGGCAGAGTGCAACAGCGTGAAATATGTTAAGGTGATTCTGAAGGTCAGTCAGGTTGTTTAACTTCTCAGCACAAAACAGTGAAGAGAGGGCAGGAAGGCATCTGAATGTGGCATCCCCATCTCTGAGGTGAATAACTTGGACAGATAACCTAATTATGCGAGGAAGTCATGGCAAAATAGAAATCAGTGATTGCTACAAGCTCAAGTGTTATAGAAGCAATATGCCTGGCTAATACTGGAGCCACAGATATAGACTTGGACAGGAATTGGTAACAATTGGCTACAGTACCTCTTACGTGGAGACAGGCCTCTCAGACCAGCCATCCTGTCTTTCACTGTGAGCTAGTGATGAAAGATCATGGGTTAAGAGCTTGGCCTGAGGAGCACAGTCTATGCTATCAGCACAGTGAATGAGCTTCCCTTTGAGAGCTGTATCAGTCAGTGAGGTGGGTTCCCATTTTGAGAGTTACAGTGTTTCCCATTAACTCCAGGAAGTCTTTATCTAAGCAATCAGGGAAGGCCACAATAATTAAAGCAGAGATAATGCATGGGGAAACCCACAATACTTGGAACAGAACTTGTTTTAAAGCAGTTTGAATAGCCTGGTGCTGAGCTAACCCTTCATCTCAGTGCACTTTAGAGACTGCTGAGCAGCACGCTGCAAGCAAGAAACCCCACAGGTGGTGGAGATAGTGCAGTGGGGAATTGCCAGGAGCGGGAGCTGAGCTCTCCCCTGGTGATGCTGTAAGGACTTGCCTGTAAAAATGTGGAATTCAACTGCAGTGAAGCCCAAGGGTTGATGCAAAGGGTATGCAATTGCAGTGTACAATAACGTGTTCTATTAATCCTGCAAAACTGAGGAGTTGTCTATGATAGAGACCAGCATCTGGAGTTTCTCTTTTGGCATTTTGTCTATTAATAACTATTTAATTACAGAGTGGTATAAGCACTCCTGTAATGAAAACTGAGCATCATTAAAGCAGAGATTGCTGCTGAGCTGTGATAGCATCTCCTCCAAGATGGTCCAATTTACAAATGTTAAAAATGCAAATTTTCCAGTGTGTGTGTATATATATGGCAAGCTGTTTATAGCTGAGATACCCACTGAATGTGAATTTGGAGATGGGCAGGTACTCACCAAAGATGTAGCCTTGTGTCAGCTTGTCACAATGTCTCCTGAAGTGGTTAATGACCCTGAAATTTTAGATTCACTAGCTAATCATGTAGTACATGGCTCTGGAGATCTAAGTGAGGAGCAGTATGGGTATAAGAAACTGAAAAACACGTGCCTCTTCACTACAATCCAGTGACTAGGAGAAAACCACAAATAAATGATGAAGCCATGCTGACACAAAGAAAGAGGAAATAGAATGCTCTCCAAAATGGCAGTACTTACACACTTATTTCACAAGGTGTATACAAAAGCATAAATATGTCTAAACTTGTGTATACCTTGGCAACAAATCTTCTTGTACATGAAAGATCTGAAAGATCTGCCTTGGAAACTGGTTTTTTTGTTGTTTTTATTGTGGGGGGTTTTATGTTTTTGGTGGTTTTTTGTTGTTTGGGGTTTTTTTTTGGTTTTGTTTTGTTTTGTTTTCTCCTGGGGAGTATACATAGAAAAAGTGATAAATGCAATTTTTAAAAATTGGCAGAAATTGTGCATTAATCTAAGATTCTTAGGATGGTTTTCCTCAACAGTTACATATTTTAAGGGTTTGCATTGAGGCACTGTGGAGTAAGAGGGATGCTTTCCTCCTCTTTTTGGGACTATTTTTTGCTCAGATAAATACGAAGCCAGTCTGCACCTTAATGTAAAGCTGGTACAAGACAAAACACTAAGGGAAAACAATCAGACTGATTTTATTTATTTTAGTAAATAAAAACGACACTTTGGGTTGCCATTTTTTATTTCAACAGCACAGTTACATCCAGCAAATGCTGCATTCACAGTCAGAATTACTTTCCAATGGGGTCAAATACTGTGGCCCCCACAACTGTACAGCACCAGGTCATCTGGCACATTCCTTGTCTCTAACAGTATGGACTACATATGCAAGGCTGCAAGATAGACTTCGTTCTTAGTGATCTGTGTTTCAGCCATATTCGGCATATCTTTCTTTCTAGTTTCAATATTTTAATGAACTTTTGAGTTACAGCAATAACCTTCATTTTAACAAAAAATTTATAAGTCAAAAAGTAGTAGAGAAATCTAACCCTGGATTACCCCATTCGTTCCTCAGTTGTGCTCTCAAGGGTTCACTGGGTGCTTTTTGCTAATCAAACAAATCTGAGACATAAGAGCTCCTACTGCTCTTGCTGCTTATTTCTACCATCCTTGATATAAACAAGACAGCACCTATGTAAGAGTAGAGGGTAAGTGCTTGGAGGGGACATATCAGCAGAACAGGTATAGAAAAAGAAAATGCCTTTTTCTAAAGAATTCTATTTTGGGATACGACCCTTGTGCCTTTTAGATCAGCATGAACTGAGAGGTTCTGAGCATCTTAATGTTGTGTGCTATTGCACAGAACTTCACAGGGATAAAAAAATCCCACACATCCACATGTTTGTGTCTATATTGGACAAAAGGAGAGTGGCTGAGGGTATCTGTGAATTGTTACTTCCTTTCCACGGGTTGCTAGGATGTATCAGGAATACAGCTTTCCAAAGTTCAAGTTAGCTTTGAGTCCCTGGGATCCCATTTGAGTCTTATAAAAGGAGGGAAGGTTTGTTTTCGGTAGAGAAAGAAAATAAGAGAATTTAAATTAAATCTAGATGAAGCTTGCAGTGACCTGCTAATCACAAGTGAGATATGAAGGGCTACTGCCCAGACAGTGCCTACTCCTGCAGTGGAACTCTACTCCAGGGAAGTGCCACAGGTTCAGGATGCCTGCTGTGCTTCACACAAAGGGAATGTGAAGCAAGTCAGTTATTTTTTGAGTTTCACAATGGCAAGGAATGGGAACCAATTCACTGGCCAAGAAAACAGGCAACAATGGCTAGGAGTATAAACATGTAAGGCAGACATATAGGGGGCAGGCAGCCAATTAAGAGGAAGGAAGAAGCTAAAATAAGCCAGTGAATGAACAGACAGGAAATATTTAACAGTGAAAGAGATAACATGTGACTTAGAGGGAAAGAAGAGGAAAGAATTACAAGGTTAAATCTATAAAATAATACAGCAGTTATTTAGGGGAAATTTTGTCTTGCTGCAAACAGAAAGGACAGGACAAAGTGTAGGGGAAGTGGTGCAGAAGTGCCAGCAATTAGCTGGCATCATTGGCACCTTGCCCCAGCAAAGACTGGCCAACCCCTCTTGAAATCTGGCTTTTGTTGGGTGATCACCACACTGCTTCATGCCTTCTCTCATCTGACTTGCAAAGTGCATGCAGTGTCTCTGGAGGCTTTTGAGCATTCTTTGCTGCCTTGGGTCTAAATCTTGTCTATATTTTGTATAAGTCATACCCTGTGATCCATACTCTGGTCCGGAGTTCTGGCAGGGAGGGCTGCTGGAGCTGGTAAATTTGTGTTCAGGTGATGTTCATATAGAGGAGTATGGACACAACCACCCCAGCCTTTAAGAAGCTGAAAGGATGTTGAAAAGCAGATGGGACTATCTGAGGGAAAATACTGACTGTTTCAAGTAGATTAGTCTATTTGAACTGCATTGGCAGAGCACATCCAAAACCAGTTTAGTATCTCTTCTGAGGCTGGGCAGAGGTAATGGCAACTCCTTTTCTCTGAGCTCCTGGCATGCCTCCAGTCCTGTGAGTTCTTCATGTATGGGTGCTGTCAACTGCTGGAACCATCCTGTAGGGTGGATTCAGAGACAAAAAGTATAACCTGAAAGGCCTGTTTTGTATTGGTTAGTAAAAAAAGTACTGAACTTTTATAGTGGAATAGAACCACAATTCTAGGAAAAGTTGCATGTTATAAACCCCTGGTTTTTTAGACATCTTAATAGAAGAAACATCTGAGTCTACACAGAAGTCTATTATTTTAGTATAACAGGATTCCTGCAAATATGAGAGTGGAGTGTCTCTGTATGATTGACCTCCCCTCTCTTCCTGCATTCCTTCACATTGACTTGAATTCCGTATTTCAATAAACTTGAGCTCATAAAATCTTGAAGTGTTAGGATCTGCATGCTGAATTTGCAGCATTCTGAAATTAAGCCAGTTTTACATTGTTCTTGTTTGTGTGGATGTGGATTGTTTGGACTACTTTGAAATAGTGTTTTGAGGGGATACAAGAAAATCATCAGCCTGAGAAAACCACTCACGTGTCAAAGAGGAACTACATTATGACACTGAGAAATAGGGAATGAAGATGCTCCAGGATAACTTCCTTATTCAAAATTAGAAATAAGGAAGTAGAAAGGGAAAAGCTAATGATTTTGCTTTGCTCAGCATAATACCGTGATTTGAGTGTGGTGCCTGACTTTGCTCCCAGTTACCCTGAGAAACTCAGACTAATCCCAGTGTAAAAGTAGTGGGATCAGAATAAGGCCTGAGTAGTTTTCACACATGTTCACATCTCACAAAGCTTTTTGGTGGGACTGGCACTGTGCTCTGTATTACCCAAAATGCAAAGGCAGGGACTGATTTTTGGGGCTTACCATTTAAATGCAATGATCTCTTTCTAGAGTCTAGATTCTAGATTCTGGATTCTGGATTCTGGATTCCAGATACTCTGTCTTAGATTAAAAAGAAAACCTTAGAATATAGTAGATTATAATAGATGAGATTAGAGAAGAATAGATTAAGAACATGCTTTCTAGCTGCCTAGGAGCAGGAGAAACCCCTGGCCTTGCTGCACAGGGTGCAGGCAGCCTGACTATTGCCTGAAACTCTTTCTAGCGAGTCTGGGCATGAGAGCAGTGAAGACTACCCCACAACCCAGCAATCAAAAATCAAGGTCCGTAGCGCTTTGTGGCCCTGAGGAGATGCTGTGTTGTGGGAAGACGCTGGTGCCTTTGCCACTATGCCTTGACTACTGCTGTCCTGCCAGACAAAACCTATCACAGATGAGTCTATCCAGGCTGCAATCACAGCTCCTTTTTGTTGTGAGGGCAAGTATTTGGACACCCTCTGTAAATGGTGGCAGTCTTCCAGCTAACAATGGTGTCTGGGCTCTCTGCAGTATTACCTGCTGAGGTGTTTCCTACAACATGCCACTTCTTTCTCTACTTTTGCTCTTGGCTCTTTCCCTCTAGACAGAGCTTGGCAAGCAGCCCTGTGGCAATTTTCTGCACTGAACGTGTGCCAGAGGAAACCCGCCTGGATAAGAACTGGGACATTTTGATCAAAAGCAAGGTTGAGAGTCCCAATGGATATTCTTTTTCTATGCGCTTGTTAACATCATTGTTTTTCCAGTTTTTGCTGTATGAAACAGTGTTCAGTCCTTGACGAATGCAGTGCTATAGTTTTCATTAGCTTTTCTTACAGGTCCCTGCTTTGGTATGGAGAATGTCTAAATTCCCTTCATCGAACTTTCTTTGTTCATTGGAAAACAATAAGCAAAAAGTGCATGGCAAGGATTCAAATATGTTTGAAGTAACGCTCTCTTACTTGCTTTGGTTTCTAAAAGTTAATTGTTAAAAATACGGCTTGATATCTAATGTGTTCTAATGATAAAGTGCTTTAAAAAAAAAATTCAAAACTGCCAGGCCAGCTTAGTTAACCCTTGCTTGGACAGTATCTCATGTAATAGGGTGCCAGAGACGCTCCTCTGAAATAAAAAGTGCAGAAGGTAGTTAGCTGCAGCATAAAAAAAAGGATGCCAATCACCCTTTTGATGAGTTATGTATTAGTATCAAATATCAAAATTACTAATTTTTTCATTAAATGAATTGAAGAGTTTCTGTTTCCATTTTCTTTTTTCTTTCTAGCTCTTCTCATAATCTCTGAGCCCACAATGTGCCCATTTTAACTTTCATTTTCTTGTTTTTATTTAAAATATTCAGCCAACCTTTGGAAACATCATCCATACTTATGGACAGTGATGTTTGCTTTAGAAATAGTGTCACTGCTGTACCTTGCGAGGTGGTGATAAACATCCTGAAATTGTACACAGAAAAAGGTCAAAGATCAAACAGATTTCCTCACCAGGGAATTGTCCTGTAAAACACAATGATCCTATTGCTTTTATTCTAACACAGGAGTTAGGGGCTGCAGAAAATGATAATGTGGAGTGGATTGATGGACTTTGAAAGACACATGTAAGATGATGCATCTTTCAAAGACAAGAAGGTTGTTTCCTTGTCACTATGCCCACTGGGTTTAGTCCTTTTCCTGATGATGGGATGAAATGTGAAATGAATACTTGCTACTAGCCTATATCAGGCAGGGCAATTCAGCTGGGTGATGCGTAGCCTAAATGAGGCTCTCCTCAGCCTCACAGGGCAAAACCCACTTTCAGACAACAGCAGCTGGACCTCTAATGGTGTTATGAAGATGTCGGTAACTTTAGCCATTAAACAAACCAACTGCAAGTGCTGGGTTGTCTGTGTGCATTTACTTCAGCACACACTTCCCTTTTGCTGACTCAGTTGCCTGCAGCTCGCTGTTGCTCAGGCAGGGGAACACGTAAAGTGAGACCAGCTGAACGTGCAGACAGCATTGAGGCCTTCCAGGGGAGCAGTTAATGTTAGTGTCTTCTTAAGATTTCCAGGTTACAGTCAGCCTGGAGTTTGCATTTATTTTGGGGATAGAGTCAGCATTTGGTTGCTTGGGCAATTTCATTGTTGAATCCAATGTTAATCCAAAGAAACATTAATATTACTTACTTATTCCTACTACTCTGCTGACTTTTATGTAGGCCCCAAAATCTGAGGTAGGATCTTCCTTTGCCTGTATCAGGAAAATTAATTTTTTAAACAAGAGAAAAGTGTTATTTAAAAAAAAAAAAAAAAGACTCCAAGGTGTTCAAGATGTTTCTGTTTGGGTTTGCCTGGTCTTGGTCCTGACATCTGCTGTCCTCTATCTAAAATTGTTCATCTAGCATTCTCATTATATCAAGGAACCATCCTACAGTGGTAGTTGTCTCCTCTGGAGCTGAAAATCAAAATTATTATATGATGCAACAAGAAGATATGACAAATGAGTAGAGGGAATGTAAGAGAAATGATGAGGCTTCCAATGATAGGAAACAGCTATATAGACTGGGTGTAAAATTTGTAACTTTGCAGTATGTGTTAGGTTTTATTTCTTTAAGATATAAAAAGAAGAAAAAGATTGATGGCTGGCCACCTGCCTCCTGTTTATGTTGAAAATAGGAAAGTGCATTCCTTTCATACATTAAGGTATATTTTATGCTTTCTGTAACAAAGCACACCATGGTATTTTGCCCAATTGCATTTTCTGTTTGGTCATAAAAAAATAAATCTGAGAAAATGGAGAAGATCTTGAGAACTGTGGGCCCACTAATCTTGTAGCTCAAGAAGTCCAGCATGTTGCTTTGTCTTTCCCTTATAAATATTTTCCAGAGAAGTACTGTCTCTTGACTGGATCATCTGGACCATTAATAGGCAAAAGAGGAAACAGCAATGAGTGCTGTGCTTGGATGAAAGCCTGCCAGAATCAGTAACCAGCAACACACAACAGCCCTGCTCAAACTTTAAAGCAAACATCAAACTAAATAATCTATTTCTTATGGGTGGGATTGGGGTGCAGTTTGACAGCTATATGACAGAAAATGACAGACATATACACAAGTACAAATAATTGTGTGTGAGGGGCCTGAAACAGAGAGAGATCAGACTGCCATTTTCTCAGTAAAATCTAACCATACATATGAATTTCATTTTGCTTACATTTTGCCATTTGAAAGGAATACAAGTCTTAAAAAAAATTAAAAAAAAAAAAAAGAAGGAAAGAAAAAAGGAAAAAGGAAAAAAATAAAAAGAAATAAGGACTAGGTCCTTGTACTAGGAAGAGCAGGGAGTGGGAAGGAAGGATGTGGCAGGACCTCCTGAGGAAGGCCAGCATCACTGCACCCCAAGGAGGCAGCTCTTTGCAGCTAGCAGCTAAAATGAACTCACAGGGACTGGCAGCTTCACCAGCAAAGGGGGACTCACCTGTGTCTGTGTAGACTGAAAAGCACAAATCTCTGTTCCACCAAGGGAGAGTGCCCCTGAAGCCAAGGACCACAGTGCACACTCATCATTTTCATTCAAGCCGAAAGGAGGAACCAATAACACAATCTGGCCAGAAAAATGGCCTCGGGGAATTGCTACAAGAGAAGCTGAAAGGAATGATTTCTAATGTGAGAAATCTGATTCAATCTTACCCTGGTTTGGTTCAGGTGGTGAGGTTTGCTTTAGGCAATTCTAAATTTGCATTGACATAGGATAAGGTTAGGGTGTAGGGTTAAGGCCTTTAGAGTTATGGCTTACTGTTAGGGTTATTAGGATCATTAGATAAGGTTGTGTTGGTTAGAGTAAGGCTTTGGGTTATAGCTTTTAGGTTAAGGTTAAGCTTATGGTTAATGCTGAAGTTACAGTTTTTCTTTTTTTTAAGGTGAGGGTCAGGTTTAGAAACTTCTAGATTTGCTTTCACTTTGGGCTACTAATTTTTGATTGCTCTTCACCATGTTATATATTTTGCACTATGGGAATTCTTCAAATCCTTGTTTAACTATTCTTCTAGACCTCTGTGACCATCTTGCCATGCCCATTATTGTCCTCTCTATTTTTAATGTGAACCACACAGCCCAGACTGCATGAGTGCTGTTTAGTTCTTGTGTGTTTATATCCAAAGATGAGCTTCCTGATCCACACACAAAGCATGGGTTGCCTGATGCTCCCCTTCAGGGCATAGTTTTTCCAGGATCTGGGAAATTTTCCAGATTTCACCTGCTGTGGTGGCCTAAGCATTTGCTGGAAGAAGAAATTTGTGAAGCTCCAGATGGAAGGAGCCCCTATTTATCACCAATGCAGGACCTGGATTCAATGCAATGCTTTTCTTTAGGTGCCTCCTGTTTCTCTCCAGTTCATCACAAGCTGTTCATTTCTTTGGCACTTATATGAGTTGTCCATGCATCACAGAAATCTTTTTCTTCACCTTTTTTTTTAATATTTCTCAAGAATGAGAATATCTCTCTGTGGTAGAAACCATGTATTGCGCATAAGTGAATAGTTCAGAAGATTAATTATTTGCCCCTGGGGTCTTCTCCACACACAGTGCAGAACATATCCTCCTCAGGAAGGTTTCTCCTGGCACTCCACCCGAGGGGGTTTCCATTTCCTGATCAAACACCACATGGAAAATTAAAATTCACAGAAAATATATATAGAATCCAACACCTCTCTATAACAAGCTATATGGAGAGGCCAGATACGAAGTTGTTAATTCTTACCACTGTTTAATACACATAGTGTGTAATTACCACTACATAATACTGTACAGCACATGATACTACTAATGTCCCGATTAAATTGAAATTAATTTCGCTATTTTTTTCTTACTAATTCCCTCCTATTTCCTTCTGACAATAACTCTCTTTTCTCTCTCTCACACTTGCTTTCAGCTCAGTAACATATGTTTTGTGCAACCCTGTTCCTGAGGTGTGTACAAGACTTCCTTAAGCTTACCAGAACATGTACCTGGGGCACTTAACTCAGAAACACCAATTCTTACAGTCTCAGATCACTGCTCATGGCAGTCTTCCTACCTTCAGCCTAAGCACAGCCCCAAATCTTGCTCTGTGGGAAGAGAGGAATGGGCAATGTGGAACAAAACATTAAAAAAAATCAAAGCTTCTGCTTTTCTGATTATTTTTGTTGTAAAAATCTATTCACCTTTACAAGCTCATGCATCACCACAACTGGGGTCCTCAGCACAAGAATAATGTGGACCTCTTAAACCAGGTCCAGAGTAGGGACATGAAGACTGATCAGAGGGAAGGAGTGCCTCTCCTATGAGGAGAAGCTGAGACATCTGAAGATGTTCAGCCTGGAGAAGAGAAAGTTCTGGGGAGACCTTACAGCACCTTTCAGTACTTAAAGGGGGCCTCCAAAAAGGAGGGGGAAAGAATTTTTACAAGGGCAGATAGTGACAGAACAAAGGAGGAATGGTTTTAAACCAAAAGATAAAAGATTTAGATGGAATCTTTGGAAGAAGTTCTTTTCTCAAAGGGTGGTGAGGCACTGGAATAGGCTGCCCAGAACGATGCCCCATCCTTGGAAATGTTCAAGGCCAGGTTGGACAGGGCTCTGAGCAATGTGGTCTAGTGGAAGGTGTCCTTGCCTATGGCAGAAGAGTTGGAACAAGATGGTCTTTCATGTCTCTTCCAACCCAAGACATTCTATGGTTCTGTGGTCTGTATGTATACAATTGCATGTATGCACACGTGTGCACACATATGTAGAGAGAGGGAGCCGCTTGCTTCTGTATCACAGAAACTGATATTGAATCTCAGAGTATTCTGAGTTACATCAACAGCTTAGTTTTTAAGGGCTACTGAGTATTGAGTCAATGCCCTCTGACTCCTCTTTCTTCCCATTTATTGTCATTTTTTGGATTCTTTTGGAATCTGACCATGCTGATAAGTGACGCATCACTGAAGGGCACTTTGTTTATTTTCTGCTGTGATGGGAGGATGGAAGCCTTTTTGTGTAGGGCTACTTCTGGTAAACAAAGGAAAACAAAAGGGCTTGTTCAAGGAGGAGAAAATGGGAGCCTAGAGCAGAAGGACCTCCATGACATGCTGGTGCTGCTGGCTCCAGGCAGTCAGCACTTGGGGCTCTGGGAAAAAGGATGTAGGTAGCCCCAGGCCCCCAGAAGAAGGCAGCTGCTGCCGGCTCTGGTGCCGCTGTCTTTCATTCTGCTCTTGCCCGAGACTCTCTCCAGCCTCCCTGTTTTACAATTTTATGTAAACTCTGGGGTCCTGCGGAATGAAAGTGCTCTCTGTTTCGCAGCAGAGCTGTGGCTTTTGGATTTTACAGCCCCAAAATTACTTCACGATGATCCAGAGCACACATCATAGCTCAGAAACCACATGGGAGCCGTGCTGGTAAAGGAAGCCGAGAACTGCTGAAGTAGCCAGACTGAAATTTATAACCGTGACCTGGGCCTTGTCAGGCCTTTACGACACCATGTAAAGGGAATTGCTGCTTAGTCACCAATTTGCTTGGCAAGATTGGCTGGATTAGGAAATACATAAAAGGTCAGACAGTAGGAGTTTGTCTAGACATCCTATTTTGGATTATATGATCTACAAGTTTCTGTGGCAACCTCTGCAAAACATTCATATTTTAGCAATATTTTTGAAGGCTCCATTTCTGTAATGAGCCACTGAAGCTTTTGCAAGCAAAATTAACTTGTTTCTCTGCCACCTGCTACACCCTTTTGGGAAGCAGAGTGAGCCACCTCAGCTGGGAGCTGATAGAGAAACTGCCTTTTTCCCCAAGGCAGAAGTTGTGCCTGTGGGGTGACCAGGGAGGCCTGTGGACCTGCCAGGGTGGAGGAGCTGAGACGGGGACTGCACGCTTCCCTGAGGCTGCCAGACCACACTCCCTTGTCCTTTGGCAGCCCAGGCTCCATGTGGAGCTTTCCAGTGGCAGAGGGATGGACAGGAGGAGCCAGAAGAAACAGGTGCTGCCCCAGGTTCCCGTCTTGTGAGCAGCACACTGAAGTCATGAGTGCCACAGCTTGCCACATGCATCTGAGTCCACTGGGATGTGAGATGGGCTGCTCAGGAGTTTCAACAGGAATAAAGGCAGTATTGTAGCAAGAGGGGAAAACCAACCAACGAGCCAGCCAGGCAAAAATGGGCTGCACAGAAAAGGGTTTTTTCACTTCTCATAGAATCGTGGACTGATTTGAATTGGAAGGGACCTTAAAGTCCATCCAGTTCCAACCCCTCTGCCATGAGTAAGGACATTTTCTGCTAGAACAGATTGCTCAAAGCCTTGTCCATCATGGTCTTGTATTTGTTACATTATTGTTGTTGGTGGTGGTATTATTATTATTATTAATATTAATAATAATAATGGGAACAGTTTCAAATTTTGGTCTCAAAAAAAGAGAGAAAAATTATTTTTCTGGGTTGTTAAAGTGAGGGTAAAAAAAGAGAAAAAATGAACTCCATAAGTTTCAATTACACTAATTGGATTTGGCTGGGCTTTCCATATTGAATCAAATACATGCCAACTTAAACTAAATAAAATCTAGCAAGAAAGATTTTATGAAAAGCAAAGGTAGATTTACTTTGTCTACTCAAGTAAAAATGAATGAATAAATAAACATTCCAGACAGCGCTTTTGACCAGGTTCATTAAAGTAAGCGCATGCTTAACTTTATGACTCCTATCATCTGATACATAGAAAACTAGCTTTTAAATTCATTCCTGAAAGGGCTGGTATTTATTAGGACTGGTCAGTCTTCTTTCCTTTTCCTCATAATTATCTTCTGGATAAATATTACTATGAAAGGTGTTTTGCAGTGCTGGCTGCTGACATAGCCAGCACCTAGAGCCATGGTGGTGCCAACCCAGTGGTGCAGCAGATGTTCCTCTGATGGTACCACACACCTCCCTTGGGCATTGGTCTTCCTCATCCACCTCCAAGCCCTTCAGAAAAGCAGGTACCATTACCCACACTCTGCAGCTGAGGAACAGCTGGAGGAAAGCCAGGCTTAGAGAAATCAGCCAAAGGTTTTGAGAAGGTCTGGACTACTTGCAGCTTCCCTGAAAGTACTGAGGTGAGAGTGATGTTTCTGTCACTGCTGGCTTTTCATATGTCTACTGAGAAAGAGTGTAATTAGTTTGTAAATTAAACTGCAAAATACTGTACTGAGTTACAACTGGGTTAGGCTGAGTTACTGAAATGAACAAGATTTCTGAAGGAAGAGCAGAGAATAATAGCTGTTCTGTTGATGCCTTTGAATTTGAAACCTAATGCTCTGGCACTTCCCAGGCAAAGTGAGGCAACCCTCACTTCTAGTTGTCTTTGTCACAAGCAGAGGGATTGCACATGAATTTGAGGAGTGTAGCAACACCCCCCAGGGCTGAGGGTATGCAATGATGTATGTACACGAATCTATTCTACACTCTAAACAAACCACAGGCAGATGTATGTTTCATGGCCTACCTGTTCAACAAGGCTCTCAAATGACAGCCTATGAGTCAAATAATATGAAACTGAAATGTGTGGTGGAAGGGAAATTCCATGTTTGACCAAGCAAACATCTCTGATTCTAAAATGTTCACAGCCAGCTTCCTTTGGTCCAACTTCCTTGGTGATTTGCCTATAAAATGAGCTTTTATTTAATGCTTTGAAATATTGTGTTAATAAGAAGGCTATAGAACCACATCAGATATTTCTGAATTCCAGCACAAATCTGTTATCTATTATTATTGTTGTTTTTATTATTATTATTATTATTACGCAAGCAGCCTGTTTGGGCAAAGGATCTTTGAAATACAATTTGCCAAATGAGGTCTCTGCCTTAAGGATCTTACAGTCTAGAGGCAATTTTGGCAAGGTTTTCAAAAGTGCTGTGTACCCACAGTTTACAGTGACTTCAATGAGAATCTGTGAGTCCAATGACAACTTTGAAAACCATGCCAAACATAAATAATTTTTCCCCTTCTTTCATATCTCGAAGTCACTCATAACTTTTTAATTACAAACATATTATCAAATTTTATTGTTTGACTTACTTAGTTCCACCTCCCCCTTTCAGGACTGATCATCATTTGGTTGATAGACATCTGTCATTTCCTCCCCTACAGTGTAAGAGGAGCCTAACAGGCCCCTAGGAATGGCTAGCCACCACTAGGGAAAATCCTACTGAATGTAACATCTGTTGGGCTGAGGTACGTTCCTATTTTTATAAGTGAATATAACTGGAAGGTTCTCTATTTCTTGTACTGGGTAAATTGAAGTAAATCATTTCACCAATTATACAAATATAAGGGGCAAGCAGATGCATTATTTTACATCTCTGATAGTGTGTAGAAACCTCAGGGTTTCTAGAAGGAAATGAGGTTTTCATAGGTGTTTGTGCATAGTGGGGAGGATGTTTTAAAAGTTTTTAAAAATAGGCTTCCTGGCAAAGCTAATACCTCCAAAATGCTAGGGCAATATAACCTGTAGAAGAATACATACTCAAATTTAAGAGTTAAACAAGATGTGTACAGGTCATGATGTTTTCCACTATTCATACAGATAGTTGGAAATGGAATGTGTATTGTGGAGAGCCTCTGACCTCTCCATACTCCCTAATGAACACTGAAACTCTATCTATTTTCAAAGCAGGGTAAAGGGGTTTAGCAGATCATACCTGGATTAGGAGGAAAAGTATTTTTATTTTTCTAGGGTCTTTCATGACATTGCTCATCTATTTCATAATCTTCACTCTTCTACTTTAAAACTAAGCTATGAAATCAGTACAAGTTTATGAAGAAGAAAAGCACGAGATAAGATAAATTTATTTATGTGATCAAGGTACAAAGAAGAACAGAAAAGTAATGTAGGAGACATGAAAGGCTTGAAAATTAAGACAAAAATTAATTCTCTGTACATGGGGGGAAAGAGTAATTTTAGTGACACTCAGCTCTTATCTGATGCATTTCTCTTGTGGATATCAAAACACCTTAGTAAATCAGTGATCTATGGATGAAGAAACTGAGGAACAGACAGGGAATTTCACATGCCTAAGGCTGCTCAGGACACCAGGCAAAAATAGCAACAATATCCCGCTGCTGCAAAGCTGAATCCACTAGATCATATTAACTGCAAATGATGATTCAGCTGCCAAAGCTGCAACAATTCAACAATTGAATTCAACATTTCAACAATTGAATATTGTTCAGCCTACAAGAGGAATTGGGTTTCTCTGACCCAAAATATCCTGTGAAAATGGTCTGTTGCACATGCCTGCGGCATCCTGACCCAAACCTGACACGAGACTGGAAAAGGCAGCAAGCTGTTCTGATGACCTGCTCAGCCCTTCCTCCTCCGCAGCTGAGCAGAAGCCACAGGCCTTTGCTCCAAACTTTCTACCCAGGGTACCCTAGACAACTTCCATTCCCTTCGGGAAAACTGCTGCATCGTCCTCCTGTGAGTTTCCCCAGTGCCTGGCATCCTGCCAGAGCTACATTCTTTGATAATCTTCTCTTCACCTTCATATTGTTCACATACATATATTAATAATGGTGATTATAGTTGAGTATATCTTATTTTGGCAGCAACTTTTTGAAAGATAAAATAAGAAATCCACTGGTTTTGTTGATGTTGCTTATCTCCTCTGCCAAGTCCTCACCTCCTTCTCTTCTCCTTTCTTGGGTCTTTTCCAACGTCTGTTTTCCCTCCACATAATTTTCCTTCTTGTTCAATACTGTACTATATTAATACTTTTTCCTCCTATTTCCATCTGCCTTTTTCTCCTCTCCCACATTTTGATTCTGTTCATGACCTCCATCCTTCTTCTCCTATGTCTTTTCTTCACATTCCTCCTTTACTATATGGCTTTCTGCAGTCTCCAGCCAGAAACAGATCGATCACGTCAGGTGGTTTGGGGAGTTTCAGAGCAAGGCCATGAACAGGAGATGGTCAGGCCAAGCAAAGCATCTGGATCCAGCAATTTCTCAGCTGTTTTGCATCTAGCTTCTGTGTAGTCTGAGCACATAGGAGGAGGCAGGCTGCCACATCTGCTGGAGAGGTGCTCTGTAGTCATCAGGGATGACAAGGTGATACAGATATCCAGAAAACTAGAGCACCCACGCCTTTTCACCCTGTTTGGCCAGCAGGGGCTCACTCTTATGTGCCTTAGAGATTTAGGAGAAGGTTTGAGCATAAGCTAAGGTGGGGGTAACCCATTAAATATTTGCAGAAATCTTCAAAACAGTTCACTTCTCTGGCAAAACTAAACCAGCAAGATCAACAATGTTATTTAATATAGTAAAGCAGACAAACTAGTTGAAAATTGTCTGTGTTAAAAACCAGCTTTGGTCTTCTGCATACTTAGAGATACTGCCCAGTCAGTATCACAAAAAAATTATATGATTAAAAGTGTTAGAGTACAGCTGTGTCACAGAGAGTACAGTTGTGTTTGTAATTGCTGAATCTGATTTGAAAATAGTGAGAACAACAGGTGTACCATAGGCTGTCTACACACCTAGCTTGTTAGCCCTTGCAGAAGGATGCATATGGCACAGTATCTCGTGTTGTATGAGAGAATGACTACACTAGCACTGAAAAAAACAGTCAAGCAATACAAATAATATTCATTTATATATTTTATCTAAATCTAAGTATAAATAAATATAAATATAAATATAAATAGTTTTGCAGGCAGAGCCAGTATATCCCAAGGATTCATCTGCTCCACAGAACTGATGCCTTGAGGCCCATTTCCCCTCAGGCCTGGCCCTCTGCCTGCTGAAGCAGCAGCCATGAGAAGGATGGGGAGGCAGATGGTGCTTTGTGAGCCACTGGCCTTTCCAGCACCATCTGTGCAGATGTGCTCTCAGCAGAGACAGATGCTTAAATTGCCTGGGGCCCTACTTACTCTGACTCCCATCATTGCTACTGCCAGGGGAAAATTGCAGACCAAAAAAAGATTCATGTAAATAGGTTCTTGTTTAAAAGCTCACTGCTTTCAGCTGTTTTTAACTGAAGCATGTAGGAGGGAAGCCCTAATGGCTTATGGGGAGCTGGGAAACACCGACTTCCGTGAAATGCCTGTGGCCAGAATTAAATGTTCTTAGAGGTTCTATTTTTAACTATTTCAGTAAGTAAGAGATCTCTAGTGGTTGTTTTGAGGATAAGTAAATGAAGTGCTGGTAATTTAATATCATCTATGTGCTTGGCCTCATAATTTTTGTTCTCTCTGTCAGTTCTTCACGAAGCCACAGAAACCAAACTTTAATCGCTGTCTCTTCCTCAAAACAACATGATTGGTTTTGCAGTTCTCTCTTTGACAAGCTGCCAGCAGTGCATTATCATATATGCAGGATCTCATAAGGCACTTAAAAGCTGCATATCATCACAAGATGTCTTCTTGGTAAGAAATAGTGCACTGCTTGCTCCACTGAAACAGTAGCTAGCTGTGAGCTATAAATTTCTAGATGATGACTGCAGAGCTTGGATGGTGATGTAAGGGCTGCAGAGAAGGCAGTAACTCTCTGAGAATGCCTGCCCAAGACTCCTCATCACCGTGGAGTGCCTAAATATACCATAAATAGCAGGCTGATTGGCTGGAGAAGACTTCAGCTCCTAAATGTCTTCTGCTAACACACACACTGGGATGAGACATCTAACTGAATTACTATGATGCCCAGGTGTTTGCCATCCTGCTCACTCCTCAACACTTTTACATTCTGCTCTTTAATAAAAATGCTTATTGTTTTTCTCCCTTTCTCAAATTTGCCTTTTTCCATTATCCTCTCTAACACTCTTTGGGATAGGTCTGCCTGCTGTCTACACCAAGTCACTGAACAGATCACATCAGAGATGGTGTCCAAAGGGAAATTGCACCTTCCCTTCATCTGACTGGTGAGGTAAAAATTTGGTCTTTGACACTTCATTCAAGCCATTAATACATCCATCCCCCAACACATGTACAGATTTATTATCTGCTTCTTGTCTTCTAAGATGTGGTTCATCTGGACTGCTGCTTCTGCCAATACACTCACTTCTGTAGGGTTGAGGTATCTGTATTGTGCTCAAGGGTGATTTCTGCAGATCTCAGTGCAGTAGAGATATAATTTTATAAAAGGTCTTTTCTTCTTAAACTGGTTCTATCAGTGGAATTATAAAGAGGTTATCAGGTTTCCTGGATTTAGATGTTACATATCAAGGTCATTTGTCTCTTAGAATCTGGCCAGATAACCCCTTTGTAGCTGGTAGTTCAAAAAACTCTGAGTAGTTAATGATTGCTTTCAATAGAACAGACATTTTCTTGCTTTTACATCTGAAATCTTACCTGTTAAGGTTTCTGTTTAACAATTTATCTCATTCATAATTAGGCTCAACAAAACTCTGGTACATCCTCTCTAATCATAACACATAAGTCATAGATTGGGACACAGAAGGTAAACAGAAACAGGCTAGGTAATGTATAATCACAGATAACTACAGTGCAGAGAAAGAAGAAATTGCATGGGCAAGTTGTCTTTGGAGCAGTGGATATCCCAGTGGTTGTAGGGATGTGGGGTGTCAGCCATGCACACTTTGTCTGTCCCATGATGGGGAGCTACCCACTGCCATCGATTTTGTGCTGCTCAGTTCAAGATTCAGCAGATGAAAGTCAGCTGGTCACATTCCTGTCTCCAGGGATGGCCTTGCAGACAGAGCCTCGCAGACTGCAGGGGACAGGGCTCTTCACAGCCCTACTGCCACTGAGAGAGTCATTCAAAGTCCACAGACAGATATCCACTTTTATGCTGAAATGAATCATACTGGGCAACTTGTCCTCTTTAAGAATGTTACAGTAATTCAGTAAGACACAGACAAAAACAATCATTAAAGCTCAGTGCCTAATATTTAGTCAGTTAAAATTAATTTTCTAAACTGTGCACCAGTTTCAAATATTCCTTATTCAACAGGCTTAGGAGACTAAACCATTTGTGCTATCTGGAAATGTTACATCCAGCTGTATTTATTACCAAGCTAAGAGGAAAGAAGATAGTGCTTCTGTCTCTTAATTTGCAGAAATCTTTCTATGTGTACATTTATTCTATCACTGTTGGAATATGTCAACATATGTTAACTAGTGAACCTGAGAATGAATTGATTACATCAATAATTTCATGCATAAATAATTTTGCATCAAAATGAAGTTAAAAGGTCATGAAATGTTGCCTCTGTCATGAACACTCAGGCCTTAAGTCATGTGATGTATCATTTACCTCAGCCACATTTGGAATTGGCATAAATTACACAAATTGATTAAGAAGCAGCATAAGATAACTCTGGTGTCTTCAAGTGCCGATTTAGTACCTGTTTCCAGTAATAGAAACACATGGTCAGCTGGTATAGAGCTAGCCCTACAGTTCGAACACAGTCTCCAGGAGAGTTTTCTGTCTTTTCTGCCTTCAAACCTTTCCCATAACCCTGAAGGTTTGCCTCAAAAGTAATGCCACAAAGGTCCTCAAGACATGAGGGAACAAAGGAATTCCTAAGGTGCAAAATGCCAGCTGAGAATAACCTCTGTTTTCTTTTTGTGGCAGCTGTTCAGTTCCCTTAGCACTTACCATAGAATCACAGAATGCTTTGGATTGGAGGGTACCTTAAAGACCATCTGGTTCCAACTCCCTGACGTCAAGGACATCACTCCATCACTCCGATGGCTGATGTCAAGGACATCTTTCACTAGATCAGGTTGCTCAGAGCCCCATCCAACCTGGCCTCAAACACTGCCAGGGATGGAAACAACTTTGCTAGGCAACCTGGGTGCCTCACCACCCTTACCAACAAGAATCCTAATGTCAAAACTAAACCTATTCTCTTTCAGTTTATGCCATTCCCCCTTGTCCTGTCACTACATGCCCTTGTAAAAGCCTCTCTCCCTCTTTCTTATGGGTTCGCTTCAGGTACTGGAAGGCCACAATTCAGTCACCTCAAAGACTTCTCTTCTCTGGGCTAAACAATCTCAATTCTCACAGCCTTTATAATAGGAAAGGTGCTCCATTCCTATAATCATCCTGGTGGCCTCCTCTGGACTCTCTCCATGGATCAGTGCTCCTCCTGTGCTGTGGACCCCAGACCTGGATGCAGCACTGCAGGTGGGGTCTCATTAGAGCAGAGCAGAGGGGGAAGAGTCCCCTCCATCACCCTTTCAACCATGGTGCTTTTGCTGCATCCCAGGATGTGACTGGCTTTCTGCCTTAACATATTTTGGTTTGTTTAAAAGGAATGTATAAGCCAAGAATCAATCTAGCACACAGCTGGAGCTGTGACTTCCAGGTGTAAGGTGCAGTCATGGCTGCTCAACACATTCTAGCTCTAAAGCACTTCACTCATGTGAGCTGCTGCTCTTAATGGGCATTTTTAGGATCAAAGTCTTCATAAGTTCCCCCGTTGTTTTTCTCAAGTTTCATGAGTGAGCAGGGGCATTTTCTTTTAGAAGAGGAAAATGCTAATAATGGAAAGTGCAAAAAACTTCTTGGAAGGCAGGGCAGTCAAAATGACCTAGCTATTTCTTCTTCTTTTTTAAAATATACTTATGTTATATGGTTGGCTTTCCACAGAAATTCACTGCCTTGTTTAATTTTTCATGTTTTTATCTGTGATTTTGAATGAGTGAAGGAGCAGGGGCTAAAAAATGTGCCTTGAGTTTGAGGAGAATATAAGGCTAAATGTTGTTAGAAAGTTTCTGCCAGATGTCTGCATTCAGTAATTTTTTTTTTTTTTTTTTTTTTTTTTTTTTTTTTTTTTTAAACAAAGTAGGTACATTTTTTTGAAAAGTATGACATAGTTCTACTAAACTCTGGTTGGGACAAAAGGAATGGCCTCTGATTTACAGCAGATTGGATTTAAATCCAAGCTCTGACATGGATAATGCTTTGGGAAGGATTGAGTTTGTTTTCTAAGGCAACATGACACAATAACTTTTGGCATTGCTGCCTCCCTGTTATTCACTTATGACCTGGTGAGCATGGCTAAGATGGCACACATAATGGGAGGAGAGGAGACAGTCTTGCCTCATTCCTCTTAAATCAAGAAGTAAGATGGGAGAGATTTCAAGTTGTTATCATCAAGGCATAGTTTTCAGGAAAAACATATTTATCCATGATATAAACTCCAAGCCAAAATTAAAAACTTTTAAAGTAAAGAGCAAAAAAATCCCTTGGGATCATATCAAATGTTTTCTTGGAACCAAGACTGCGAATTAGGCTTCTTTTTTGTTCCACTGAAGGTAATGAATAATATTTAACAACCTCCTTATGTTATTCTTGGTCTGCCTCTGGAGGGGTTACCCTGGCTGGCCAGGGTGGATAATGGATGTCAGAAAAGGTGCTAGGCTATTTGTATATACCTTGGCAAAGATTTTGCCATCTCCATTCAAGAGTGATATGGGTCTTTATGAAGTGCACGATTTTACAACTTCTTTGGAAAAAATAGTCATTGCTGCATTTAGGACAGATAGAATAAATAATTTGGAAGGCTATCTATGAGGTGCATAAAGGGGATAAACCATTTCTTTAATGATCAGATTCTTTAATGATGTAGTCTAATCTGGATAGATTTCCCTTATTAAGATGGTGTTCCATGTCAGAGGGGTTGGCCACTGCCCCACCAAAAGGGCTGCACAGCCTCAGTCTGCTCTTCAGCACTTCCTCTCATCTCCTGTTTCCTTGCACAGCATCCACTTCGGTCCTTCAGGATCTGGTGGGGAGAGCTGTGGTTGTATAGAAGAGCATTTGCTGAGTATTAGTCCCAGACAGTGGGAAATCACTCACTCAGCAGCTGAGAAACCAAAACTCTTGAAGTTGAACTCTCTCTGAACAAACAAAATATAACCAGTGTCAAGTACCCCACTACTGCTGTTCAAATGGTTGCCTATAACATCACCAAATGTCAACATCAACCTCTAAACAGTTTTCCTCAGTTGCCCCCCTTCTGAAATTTTATTTTTAATTACAGAAAATTGAATTAAAGCTGCTCAAGTTGAAAAAAAAAGTCATGATGATTAACTGGCATATGCCATATTTTTCTTCTATGGAAGTTTTGGGCAGCATATGTAATGATACAGACCACTCCTGTTCATTTTAAAAGTTTTATCCTTTGATTTTGGGTTCATTTTGATTTTTCTTGTATCGGTAGTTGGTGAAAAATGATAGCTATCTGTAATTGTTTCATCCTTATTTAGAAGGAACTTCTTATTGCTGCCCTGAAGCCTGATAATCAATTGTCATATCTCCACAAGTCTGAAACTTTTATTTTTCACTTAAGACCTCTAGAAGCTTCCCTGCATTTCATCATATTAAGTTTTAGTTACACTGACATTGAAAAAATATCTGCTGTTTCAGCTACTCAGGTTTGTTGCTGATCCCCTTTTTACAAAAAGAAGGAAACACTGTTCCAAGCCTCACTTCAGCCAGTGTTTCCATGCATTCCCCTTCAAAAGTCACCCAGCCTCATAGCTAAACAAGGAATTTGTCCGAGATAACAATTTTTGTCTTTTTTATCCTCAGTGGAATTTACACCAAAATTTGCTAGTTTTGCTGTTCAGCAGCTGCAGCTCTTCAGAGCAGTCCTCACCATCCCGCTTGCAGTAAGTCACTCAGAAGCCATGCATTCTGAAGCCAAAATGACCAAAGCATCTGCTTTCTCCAAAAATTTTATTTTGATTGGTTCAGCCAGGTAGTCAGTGAGAGCTATGTACCTTCCCAGCAAGTACTGAGGGTCCTGCAGAGTATTTGACACCTAGGAAGTGCAGCTATCTGTGTACATCATAAATCATGAGTACAAGTTCACTGCTGCTCCAGGTATCACTGGTGACTGTATGGAAAGCATACAGAAAGCTCCAGCTGAGCCCAGAGCTTTACAGCCTGTTTAGTAACTGGCATTTTTATGCATATCTAGGTAGACTGGGGAGATAGGAATGCAGCACTGTGGGGAATAGAATATAGATAATAGAATAGGAATACAGCACTTATCCGTGAGCAAAAGCCTTTTGTTGAGTGCTCACTGGCCACATTACCAAACTGTGTTTACAGGTAACTCCCCTGTCTTTCCGGATCCCAGGGCTGTGTCACTCCATATCGCTTCTGCCTTCCTGCCAGCAGGAAGCCAACAGGTCTTCCCTGAACACATCAGCCCCTTTGAGATGCTCACTGCTCCCTGTGAGGGGTGACTCCATTCCCCCACTGGCCGTGGGGCTCCCTCCAGCCTGCCACCCACTGCTGCCTGCGCCTGTCAGCCTCCCCCACCTGCCTTCAGGGAGAAAAAGGAAAATAAGAGGGTGTGAATGATTGGGCTGGTAATGACATTAGAAATTCCATTCTGGCAGTCCACTAAATCTTCCTTAAAAGCTTTGAAGAGCTTCCTGAAAATATGAGCACTAAACTGTGGCAGGCCAGGGCCAGGTCATTGAGCCCACCTCTCTCTCCCATGCTGGAAGCTGGCTGCCCTGCCCAAAGACACTGCCCTTTCAACTGGGTTTAAGCTCTGTCCCCTCTTCTGCTGCCTTTCCTTTTCTGGTGTCTGGAAAACTGTCATGGCTCTTAAGTAAGACTGAGTCAGCCCTCCGCTTCCCAGCTGGACACAGGGACTGTGCTGCTCTATTATTGCACAGCCCATGGACTGCACAGCCCAGGAGACCTAACTCATAGTGGTCCTTTGGCTACACCCTTATGTTCAAAACACATGAATCAGGTCTTGATAAATCATGGAACTTACTTAAGGATCACGAGATTCAATAAAAATAAACACAGGTTTCTTTTTTTAAGTGCTTTGAAAAATTATTACATTTTTACACTTTTAGGTGCCTCTCTTCTCCATATCCATGAGGTCTGCAAGCAGAAATAAATCCAGGACCTGGAGTTTTAATTAAGAAATGGAATACTGTGAGATTTGTGGTTTAATCAGGAGCACTGTCAGCCTTAAAATCACAACAATTTACATTGTTTTGCACACCCCAGCTCATCATTGCTACCTAGTGCCATCTTCAGGGTGAGCAGAGGACGTGGGGAAAGAAATATAGGCTGGAATTGGGACCCTGGCTTGATGTTCTTATTGAAGAAGGAAAGTCATATCACACTGCTCCCTGATACCCTGAATGTGTGATGCTGGCAAGTCTAATTTTCTGGCACAATACTTATTGTCTTTACGATGTGAAGAAACCACGAAGTATCTAAAATGCCATAAATCACATTGCTGATTCTAGAACTTGTTGCAAATAGGCTATGGGACAAGAAAAATCTCTTTGCTTCTGCAGCTTTGGGGGCAGAGAAAAGCAAATGTTGTAAAATGAAAGAAAAAAATTTAAAGGTAGACTCCCCCTCTCTTTGGATGGACATCTCTACCCAGAGAAACTGAGAGCACTGAAGTCTCAGTGATATGGATTCGTTACAGGAGTAAGACAGGCTGGCTTGTGAGCCTTAGTCCTCAGGTTTTGTGCAAGTGAAAATTCAAGCAGGCCTTCAACTATAGCTTAATTGGAAGGTGGAATTTTTGCAAAGAATCTGAATTTGGTCTGATGAGTTTCCTGGAAATTAGAAATGAGCTCAAACTGTACCACTGCAAACCAATTTTTAAATAGTTCAAACTCTAGTCTAGTTGATTATGTTTTCTTCCTTCTTCCTGCCATCCATTAAGGACTTGGCCTCTGCATGTACATTGTTAAAAACAGAAGAAAACTGCAACATGTATATTTGGAACCGTTTGGAACTGTTTGGGCTTTTGGAAACCCCTGATATACTGAAATACTTTAACTTTCCTTGTTAAGTACTCTTCATGAGCTTGAGGTTTCTGATGTTGGTTTGAGTCCTGAGTTTGGTGACACAGAAAAAAAAGAGACCTTCTTTTCTGTCAGTTTTTGCTGTAAAAGTCTTTTAAATAATGGGCAGACCCTGAACTCATGCCTCTAAAATTGCTAAGTTTGTATATTTTGAAGTTTGTGGAGTGATGCAGAAACTATAGGTGAAAGAATAATTTTTAAGTACAGCCCCAATGGGAGTACAAAAACTGTGATTAATTAACATGAGGAAAGTAACATAATCTGAAGTATGGAGTTTGTTGGTTTTTTTTTTTTCTGTGGTCATTTCCATAACTGGTTAGAAAACCAGCTCTGATCAAGGATTGGTTTCATTTATTTTAACTCTGTCCCACTTAATGGAGATGTAATAATCCAAAACAATTACATTAAAGTAATTATGTTTCAATAAACATAAGCTTGGCACTTCAGACAGGAAGTGGAACCTGTACTCTGAGCCAGTTAGGAGCAGTGAAATGAACAGGAGATATTTGATTGTAGTTTGTGGAGTGCATTTATTAAACCAGTAACAAATAATCTGTTAATCTTTCCCTAAACATCAACAACATAAAAGAGTTCCTCACCTCAAAGTCAGTTGCATTAAACAATTTCAGATGAACAAAATGAGACACCAGAAGTTTTTGCATGTCGAGGTGTGATTTATAGCATGAATTAACTGCTTTTGTGTGATGAAGGGTGTAATTAAACTCCAGTGGCAACATGTGGCCACAGCAAATGGCTTGGCAGAGAGCAGATCTCTGGAAGCTGGCTCCCCAGGAAAAGGGTTTGTGTTGCTGGTGGCACCGGCAGGTCAGCGGGAAAGCCTGTTCCCTGGGCAGGCTCCTTCCCACCTTTGTCATGCACAAAGGAAACCTGTGCACTTACCAGGAGCGGGCATGCCAGAAGGTACAGAACCAGTGAGCAAAATAGAAATGCCTTCATAAAAAAAGAAAGATTTCACTAAAGCCTTCTGACTGATACTAGGAATATCACAGCGAGAAAATGAAAAGGGAAGCAGTCAATTCACAAATAGAATTACTTTCTGACTATACTTTACCTCTGGTGCTGGTGTTGCCAAACTGAATGATCTACGGAAAGGCTTGTGTGTTTTACTTTGGCTTCCTTTCCTTCTCCACCCTTTTTCTGCAGCCAGGTCTCTTGGTTCTCTATGTTGCTTGGATTTATAATGCAGTAAAAGGGAGACAAGCATTTATAGAACTAATATATTGTGAAGATTATACAGAGAAATGAGAAAGGCAGTTGGTATAGGTGGAATTTCAAAAAATGCTTCTAATGTCCCCTTTCTGTTAGGCAGAACCTCTAAATAGCCAGGGGTCATCTAACGGGGCCCTGTCAGAGTCCAGGACATCCCTCTAGTGGCCCTGGAGGGTTTGGAGACCGGACAGGGGGGATCTAGGGTCTGTACAAGGGGGTGAGCCAGCGTCACACAGAGCCCAGGAGGACACTGCTTCTGATCCCTGTCCATGGGAGAGAATGCCCACATTGTACGAAAAATCACAAGCTGAGAAAATTGAAAATACGCAGTAGTTAGTTTATCACAGAGTGTAAATGTAGAATCCAGGATTTTTAGTATATGGGCTTGAAGAGACAAGATGGAGGAATTGGGGAGTTGTCCTGTCCTCCGTGTTCTTGTTCTCATTCCCCATTTTCTGCTGAGTTGTATCACAAGGATTGGTTTAGAGTAGAAATGACATGTTAACATAGGTAGTAAGTACTGGTAAGATTTTGTAAATAAAAAGTACATTGTGGATGATGGTTGGACCAGGGAAACTGTACATAAGGTCCAGGACCCTCTGATTCATCTCAGTTTGCCGCATGTCCTGCTCTGCTGGGGACACCTTGCAGAGCTGAGAAAGAACAAAGAGATAATGAAAGAATAAACAATCCTGGAAACATGGACTGGCAGACTCAGCTTGTCTTCTCTGGCTCTGGACCTTTCAGGCAAGAAAAGCTCTAAAACCCTACATACCTCAGGGAACAGCAAGTGATGGAGTTAAACTTCAAATTCCCTCTGTAACTCTCCCACTTACGCTGGTTCTTCCTCTTTACATTTTCTTTCTCTAAATCCACATGCTTTTTCCTGTTTGATATTTCTTTACTCACTATGATGACATATGGTCTTTAATGACTTCATAAATCTTAGCATCTTCTTAGGGTCTCATATATGTATTATCCAAAGGGGTCCTTCAGCTAATGTAAAGCTGATTTGTAATAATCAGTATTAATGGACAATAGTAATTCTTGTGATTTATCCATGAACTGCATTTGGTGCATGCTAGAGGCTAAAAGTGAAAGCAATATCTCCAAACAGTGAGTTAGGCTTTGGAGATTAGCAAGCTAGACTGGAGATCAGGAGTTTTTGACTCCAGTAAAAAGACATGACATGTATTGCTAACTTAGATTTTGGAAGATCACTGGATGCTTATTAAACCTCTTCTATGAGCACAAGCCTGAGTAGGAGTGGCTGAGGGAGCTGGGGGTATTTAGTCTGGAGAAAAGGAGGCTCAGGGGAGGCCTCATCACTCTCTATGACTACGTGAAACAAGGCTGTAACCAGGTAGAGGTGGGTCTCCCAGGTAACAAGTGATAGAACAAGAAATAGCCTCAAGTAGAACCAAGAAGGGTTTATATCAGATCGTTGGAAAAATTTCTTCACTGAAAGTGTGAGAAGGCATTAGAAGAGGTTTCCCAGGGAAGTGGTGAAATCACCATCCCTGGAAGTATTTTGAAGACATGTGGATGTGGCACTTGGGGACGTGGTTTAGTGGTGAACACGTAGCCTGGCTTAAGAGTTGGATTCAGTGATCTCAGAGGCCTTTTCCAAAATGAATTATTCTATGATTCTATGAGACAGTGGTTGAGACAGCTGCCGAGGAGCTTTGGAGGAGCATCTTGCAGAGAGACTTGTAACACACTGCTCTTCTCTCTTATGCTCTTGTTTTTTAAAAACTCAGGTTTGGACAAGTCAGCTTGATTTCCTGACTGCCATTGTCACAGCACCTAAACCCTTAGATGCTCAAGACAAGTCAGGCTGCTGAGACAGTCACACAAAGCAAGAAAATGGTACAAGTTGTGCCTGACACCACCTCAAGGGAGCAGCTGCAAGTTAATGTCTGAGCAGATGCCGCTGGAAGACAGGAAGGACAAGAGATGCAGTTAGCCCAGGAGCTGTGACCAGGGCTTGCTTAATCATAGCCTCAAGTTACTAGCTGAAGGGCTCCTGGTATGAGCTGCTGTGCCTTGTGTGAGGAAATGGTTTTGTTAAAAACTGTGGGTTTGAATGGATAGCCAGAAACTTCATAACACAGTTTCCAAGAGAGGTGATCTGAGAGCAAGACAGAGAAGGGTTCATTATCAAGATTGTTGTGTATGGTTTCAATTCCTCTCTTTTCAGTATCTGTCATCATTTATTGGTAAAGACTTAATAACTATAAGAGAGTAGAACTTGGCACTCATTGCCAGAACTCCAAAAGCAAACATTACTATTTTTTTAACCACAGGCAACACATCTTTTCAAACAGCAGCCTGACCTCAATTCTTGTCTCCCCAGCATCTCTGCTCTGGTGGAGCAACAGAAGTAGCCCATGATCAGCTGGGCCAGGGGCAACAATGCTTTAGCCCATGAGCCCTTAAACAGAAGGCATGAGTGATGTTAAAAATATGCGTTTAAAGACTGAGGTTTTCTTTCCTTCACAGAGGTTTTAACATATTTTAATCAGACAGTTCCACAGACACTTTAGCTAGCCCAACAAAATTTTGAATGGCAGGCTATAGGCAATCAGAACTTTATTTCTAGGTCTGTGCAACCAGTGGTAAGGAAGTTACTGCAGCTTGATTTTAAACAGACCCCAGTCCTCTCTGACTGCAAAATGATCTAAATACAAGTCCACTCATAGTTTCTGCTATCCTGCAAGTTCAAACCATGTGGTCAGGAGCTCTGGAGTCTCATCTGGGTTTTAGTATCTCTTGTGAGTTCCTTCCAGAAACTAATAGAGGAATTCTTAGAATTCAGAACTGCTAATATCAGGCCAAAAAAGCATCAAACCACACCAGAGACAACCTGAATCAATGGCTGTTTCCCAAATATAGCCTTTTTTTTTTTTTTTTTTCTCAAAAGCTTAAGTTCATCATAGTGATATGGAATAAAATAGTCTTTCTACCTTCTGGGGTGTTGAATAGCAAATCATTTGCTGCAAGACTCCGTAGTGATAAATGCAATAATTGCCATAGCTTTTTAATGTTAGTATTGTGCTGCATCTCATTTTGGTTCCAGAAATTCTGACACTTCATCTTAATTTGGACTAGTCTTTTTTGCCAGTTCACTACTCCTATTCACATCAAGGCAATGCTGTGCTCTACCCCTAAAATTTTGTCATTTAGTACAGTGGTATATATTTTGCATTTAATAGAATTTCATATACCTCTAACAAGGCTGCTGATCTCATCCTAGTGCAGTAACTGCCTTGATATGAAATTTCATTGGAAGAATGTTTTCTGCCTGAGAGCCGTTCCTAAATATGAGCTTGTGCAACCAATTAAAACATTAAGGAACCTACAGTTGAATAAATATCAGTGAAAATTCAAGAACAGAATGGTAGTTTTCAGCCAGTCTTATGGAAAGTTAATAGGTATCCGGAGGTCCAATTACAGGAAATGTTTTTGCAGTATGAAATAAAATTATAAGAAATAGAGAGGTAAAAGAGAATGTTACAGGCACCTAGCATGCTTCTGGTCCTGGCATAATGAATTAATTAGGAAGAATCAGTATTAAATAGTAAAGATGAAATTCTGCTGTGCATTGCACCTCTTTAATTCTGGCATAATTTCATAACTTCACAGAAATCACATTTGATATAAAAGTGAGAAACACAGAAAACTCACACCCTGTCAAGCCAAACTGTACCGTTCCTTTTGGCCAAATGTCCTCTTTCCCCTGCCTATTTAGTGCAGTTCAGAGACTGGTTCAGAAGCCAATGCCCCCAATTAATAGGGAGCAGCAAGATAAAGGGCCACATTTTATTCCCACTCAGCTGCTTTGGGGTGTCTGAGCAATGAGGTACCTTCTTTCTTTGGCTGTGTGTTTCAAATCGACTGAGGAGACCAGTCCAGTTGGTCAGAGCATGGTGCTAATAATGCCAGGGTCATGGGTTTAATGTCTGTATGGGTCAATTCACTAAAAAAAATTGGGCTAGATGACCACTGTGGGTCCCTTCCAACTCAGAATATTCTGTGGTTCTGTGAGGAGGAAGTCTGCTGTTCCTCTTCTACATTCATTTTGGGCTATTTAGCCTCCCTAGCTTTCTGCTTCTGTGATTTTTTTTCCTTGCAGACAATTTGCCAGCCAGCCCTGCCTGCAGCACACAGGGGAGAGCATGTCTGCCCCATCTACCTGCTGTTTGCCTCAACACCACCTGCAAGCCCTGTTTGCTGTTTAGACATCGAGCAGTGCACCTCTAGGGCTGCCAAGTGTGCTTGGTAAAACCTACTCAGCCATTCATTTAAATATTATTAAACAGGAAGATGCCACTGGAAAGTTGAGTGCTGGTTTATATTTAAACAAATAGTGGGAACAGGCATGAGTGTCACTTTGTGGTGTAGTGGAAAATTTGAATGGCTTGCATTATCCCAAAAGTAACCCCTTGAAAACAAACCTGAGAGGCTGTTAAGGACCCTGCTCAAACCTGTAAGCCTTTGCATTCGTAGCAGCAGTGGAAGGGTTAACTTGCACAGTTCTTTCACTGCAAACGTAGGTGTTAAAGGAAAAGTGATGCTCGTGGTGTAGCATTGGTGTTTCCCTAGTGATTGAAGGAAAGTAGTTATTAAGGTCAGCCATGCTTATTTTTGGCAGGTGTGGAGACCCTTTCAGCCTGAACACTCCTAAGGAGTATACTTAAGGTCAAGAAAGTTGCATATTTTGTGAGTGAAGTAAACAAGGGCAGCAAATGTTGGTGTGTTGAGCACCTCCTTTTAGTAGCTATGGACTATCAAGACTTATGATTTTGATCTAGCATCTGTCTCCTGCAAAGTTTGACCATCAGTATTGTCAGGAATGACAGTGAGGTCAGATGCAGCTCTGGGGTCTCCTGAAAGTTTGAGGTGTCCAGGGTGATGCCAGGATACAGAGGTGTGAGAAGCCCTGAGAAAGCCAAAGTGTACATGGGTCAGAGCATTTGAGTCTTTCTGTGTTCTGTGAGGGCACAGCTTTGCCCTTGTGGGGTTTTGTCATATCCTTCTGTGGAAGATTTTTGACTCCTCTTGTCCCCCTGCATACGTTCAAGAGGCAGCCCATCAGCAGAAAGCACATGCACTCTCAGCAGGCAGACCTGTCCCCACCTGTCACCCAGAGACCGATGTGTGACAGCCACCACAGTGTCACAGTGTCTGCTGTACTCACTGCAGGGTTACTCCTCCACGGTGACAGTCACGGTTGTTTACACAGCCAACAGTTCCTGCCAAACTTCACAGCATACCAAGGAGAGTTTTCCTGAGAATGCATTTGGAGACATGCATTGGGCTGTCACAGAGACACGTGGTAAGGTGAAAGTGGCAGAGAGCCTTACAGTTTTCCTGGGTGACCAAAATGGTTAGCAGCTCTAGTCAGTGTCCCAGATATATCACCATGTTTTTCTAGTCATCATCAGACTTCATTCTTCAAGCCCTCCGATTTGCTTCTCTTGCTTCATGGTGGCAAGTACCACATAAACACTCCATTATTAATAGAAGTAATGTATTATATTTATATATCTTTATGATTCATATATTGTATAATTTATATCATTAACATTTGAATTCCTTTTTCTAGTTCATGCTCCGCAAATGAAGGTGATTATTGATGATCCAATGCCAAGAAAATATTTTCAGTTCCAATCATTTTCTCATTACTTTTTCTAATAATGTTTCTTATGCTTAGACATGCACAAGCATTACAATATTTTGAAAGGATACACTTTTTCTTCAGTGTCCTATCCATTTAAAATTTAATAAATTCTTGTCTGCTGGCATGTTAAAGCACAAAAATGCATTGCAAACTACCGGCCAAGTTATTTCTGTGAATGCTTTAAAGCACCAAAATAATTTTCTGGTCTTGGAAATATGTCCTTGAAGAGAATGCAAAGTGACTCTCCACACAATGGATAAGGTGCTGCTAAAATTCCTCCATAGCCAGCCAGCATCAGTGGCTGCACATGACGTGCTTCCTCCCAGCAATCCGAGCAAGCACTGATCCCTTTTCTCTCCAGAGCCCACCCTGATCCCAAGATAGGTGGGTAAGGTAATGCAGCTGCTTTTCATGACTGTGATCGAAGAGGGTGGTGGTGGGTTTGGGTTTTTTGTAAGATTTTGCCAAAACAAAAAGTCAGAATTAGCGTGTGCAAAACACATCTAAACAATGGAACACATACAAATTAGAGTACCCACCCACAATGCCTAATACATAACCAGTGAGTCATGCCCAGGGCCCAGTGTGAGAAATCTGTGTAGGTGGGTTGTATTTGGCTTTCTTTTTGAGTGCAGTGGTGCTTCTCTCTAGCTAATTATTTCACTCTGAACTAATAAATATAAAGATCTGAGCTTTCCAAGACGTCGTAGTGGTACAACATGTCATTTGTTAGACTTAAAAGTTTGATCCCTGTGGGAATGCAAATGAGTTATGTCTTAGGACCCTAAATTCTTTGGTGTTCATTTGAGTCCAGAGATTAACACTGAGATGCTAAAGCAGTTGCCATTAGCAAGTTATTCAATCACCTAAGGAAAACAAATATATATATATATATTTATATATAAATATATAAATATATATATATAAAACAATTAAAAAAAAATGAACCACAATAGTCTCCTGGGGATAAAAGGACACATCACAGACATCACTGGCAGTATTGGCTGCTTTCTCATAAGGCTCAGCAAAGATGCCAAAGGTTTCAGAGGTGTGGAGCCTGAGCTGCTTTCTCACGCCCAGTGATGGTCCCTCCAGGTCAGGGCTGGGGCTTGCTGGCAGGGCAGCGCCGGGAAGCGCACAGTGCCGCTCCCTCCTCTCTGATCAACCTCTGATAAACAGGGAGAAGCCCAGTCCACAGAGACACAAACTTAGCACTTTTCCTGAGTGCTACACTTCAGAAACACGAAAAATGAAAGGGTGCATAAACGCCTAAACAGCTTGTAAATGCAATTTGACTTTCAGGGATTTCTATTTAATTATCCTGAGAAACAGATTTTTCTACACTCCAAAATAATGAATATTTTTACATTATTTAGGGTAAGTGAGTTTTCCAACCAGCCTCTGAGGACCTCAAGAAGTTCCTTGTGGTAATTACTGTTGGATGTCTTAATGCCACAGACATCTGATGTTTCCCAGAATATCTAGTGGACACTATCTGTAATTTAGTAGCCATGAGTATTGCTTGATGCCATCCTTGCAGGCAGGTGCTGTAAGAAGTCAACGAAATTCTAAGCTGAGGGTTTTTTAAAGTGCTCATTGCTAGCCTGTCATTGCCACCACTATTCACTTTTGTTGCAAGCATCAATGGCAAAGTAATTACAACTTTTTAGGACAGTGAGGCACTTTTCAAAATCTTAGTTTACTGCTTCTGCAGTGCTTCTATTTAATTTCCCCCTTTTTTCTTTATTTCTAATGTTTCCACATTCACTTCCTCCATCTCCACTTTGCTATCGTGTCTGCCTTTGATTTTTTTTCTTCTCTTTTTCCCTTACTGTCTCTTGGGGTATTCTTCCAGGGTTGTTTTCCTATTACACTCATAATTGTCCATAGATGAGGTGACTGTGAGCCATCCTCCTGTTGTGACAAGCCACAAAAATCAATAGTTCCTCCCACCTTGGTTGTAACCTCCTTTTCACATTCTTATTTAACCTTACATTTTTGATCTTATTTCATTGTTCATCTGACCATTAACTCAGCCATAAACAGGAATGCATAACAAAGAACATTTATTTCTAAAGTAATTCTAGAAGTGCAGTTGTGTTCTCAACCAGCACTTATTCCAGAAACTTCAATGAATTGATAGACTTGCTCACATCAATTCAGTATTCAATGAGATCAGGCTGTTGGGTGTTTTCTAACCTATGGAAATGTTCACGCAATACATACACAGATGTATTTAGGACCCCTGCAGTTCATATCTAAGGTCATGGTGAGACACAGCCCAGCTTACCTAGTGGCATGGCAAATGCTAAATGGTATGAGTCACTTAGAGCCCTGACACTGCAAAAATGCACATTAGAGAGATTTTATTCAATCTCTTGGGCTTGTACAGCTTTCCTTTCTTCCATCCTGAATAGGAACACAGGCAGGGCTGACTAGAGTTTCCACACAGTCTTTTAAGTCATGGTCTAGACTCAGCAGTTTTGGAATGGACTGTAAATGATCCTCTGCCACCCAACCCAGCAGACACCACAGCAAGGATCTTGCTGGGTCTTTTAGCTCCTAATGAGATTTTGGTGTTCCAGATGGATTAAAATTCTTCTGAAGCCATAGCTCTGGACATCCTCAAACATTTATTCAGAGCACGTAAGTTTAATGGAAATCTGGTAATTCGTTACGAACTGTGGAAGCTCCCTTTCATTTGAACATGCTTCACAGCCACACATTTCCTCTCCTCATTCCATTCTACATGTTGTATGCTTTTTAGTCTTTTCTTGGAAAGAAGAGTCACTTGAAGGAAGATAAGTACTTGGCAGTTTTCTCTCAGGCCATGATAGACAACTCTTCTGTTACCATGAGGGTTTTCC
>VXBR01010367.1:0-79357 GCA_013400215.1 Cisticola juncidis
GTGGGGTATCCCACTGCAGTACATACAGAATCCCAATAGGAGAGGCCATCAGCAGATCTGCATTGGAAATTTAATGTCATAACCCATCTGTGGATGGGTTATTACAAGAAAGCTAATTGTTTGCCATAACTTTTTCCAGTCCACACTGAGAAAGGACAGAACAGATTGCAGGTGGAGGCAAGGATCCATGAATGCTTAATGCTTGCATATGCAGAAGGCAATCACTGCAAGCAATGGCAAAGTGTCTGAGTCTGCTTGCTGCTGTTCTTAAATGATGCTGTTGAAAGAAAAGTTGGTGCTGGACCATCAGCCTCAAGTGTGCCATAACTGAGCCAGGTCCTCGTAGCTCTTCCTCTTTGCTGTTTTATTTTATTAGTTGTCTTGGAGTCTCCAAAGTACAGATGTTTCTCTAAAAAAGTTGTGCTTTGTGAGTGTGAATGCGACATTTCATGTTGCATAAGGAAGGGCCTGGCCCAAAGTATATCATGGTCATGGACACTCAGTACACTGAGCTACTGAGGGAGGAGTTTTGCATTCTTCTCCTTTTTAGGTCTTTTTTTTTCCAGTGCTCTAGCTTCTCTTATGATGGTGCCCCTATCTCACTAGCCTGGGTTAGCTTATTCATAATTGACCAAGAACTCTGTTTTAAAAATATTTATTTAATTATAATCCACCTATTCACATACCCTCTGCAAAACCTTCTTGAATTAATTACTGCGGCACAAAACTTGTTCTTTTTGTCTATGCCTCTATTCAGTTGTTAATCTACGCCAAGTGTGCTCACTTTGCCTATCTAACAGATAATTAGAGGTTCCAGCTGGACAGATCAGCTTCTCTGATTCCTCCTACCACTCACACCAGTCTGGGAACATTCCCCTTTTTCTGCTCTATATCACACCTCCCATATTTCAGGCTATACCTGTTCCATCTTTTCCCATACATCCTTGGTCTGTCGGTCCCACTGATCGTGCCTGCACTGGGAGAGGGAAGAGGTTGGTGGCACAGGCAGGGAGGCTGTGGGGTGGCATGAAGCTGCCAGGCTTGCTGTGTCTGGCAAACCTGGAGGTTTGCCAACGACTGTGGACTGAGGGCCAGGCTCGGAGGAAATGCTTCTCTGCAGCTGACCAAGCAGCCTGTGTGTGTGTGTGGTGTGTGTGTGTGGATACTTTCCCCTTGTTGGCTAACAATCACTCATGTACTGCCCAGCTATCACTGGTGTACTGGTCTGGCAGCAAACCCTGCTCTTCCTGAGCTTAGCCAGACTTCAAGTCCTGATTTCCTACCTAACAGCCAGACGTCTGCATTGCCCTTTGGGCCATGGAGTGCTCACCATGATTTACATCCACCCTGGTCTGGAGTAGTATATTTACGTTGTATTTATGTTGTATTTATGTTACCTGCCCTAGAGCTGATGGTTGTTTGCCCTCGTGTAGCTGGCAGCGGACAGAATTAGAGGTTTGCAGCCGACTTTGCATGGAAAATTGGATTTTCCTTCTGTAAAGGTAGGGAGGAACCAAAGTGCACAGCAGGTGACAGGAGGGACTGTCTCACTGAGGAAGTAAATCCTGTCAAAGACTCATTTCAGGCTCCAGGTCTGCAGGCACAGATCAGCAGGAAGTTGCTAGGTATCAGCAGACAGAAGGCTTTTTTCCCTGGAATGAACACCTGTGGAATATGTACTGAGTTCAGTACATGTACTGAGTGCTGATTGTCAGGTGCAGTGTGAAGTGAGTGCTAATGGGACAAGGCCAGTGACAGCCTGGTCACAGCTGCCACTGTGACAATGTGATCCCCCTCCTCTGAGGCAGAGTTATCACCTTTTCCTTGGGCTGCCTACCACTTTACTGACAACTTGCGAGTGTTTTACATTTTGGTAGTGCAGGCACAGGCAAAAATACTTTAACTGGGGCTTTGTTTGTCTTTAATCTGGAGGTCTTGCCTTTTCCAAAATAACCAGCATCCAGGCAATTACTCAGTTGTATTGCAGCATATTTTATGTATAGCATATTTTATGTATATCGTTTCAGCAACTGTTTTTATATTTTTGCCATATTTCAACCTCTCTTATTCCTCAGTACATCTAATTGGACCACAACAGCTTCTGCAATGCTTCCCTTAAGAGCTCAGTTTCAGACACCACAGATTTCAGATTTCAGGCTTGTTTGGGGTTTTTTTCCTAATATTGTTGCATTTAAATATCCTTTTTAATTTCTTACTTGTTTCTGGATTTGAAAGCCTACCAGAAATAAAAAAACTTGAATTTTGTCTGTATGTTATGTGTCTTCTGAAAAATTCTATCTTAGTGATGAGTGTGACAATAATATGAATTTGGAGACTTAAATCTTTTGAACGAATTCAAAGCACAACAAATTGCCATCCTTCAGGACTTGCTAAAATCACTTCATAGTTGCAAAATCTCAATGGTCTTTTGAGATGGAACCATGAAGCTTGTAACAAGAACAGCAGTTATTTCAGCCAGCTTTCCTCCTGCTTTTATTTTTGTTTGCGTAGTTTCATTATTTCTCTCCTGGCTAGTCATACTTCCTAAAAGTGTGATGTTAATACTTGTTAATCACAATATCCATAATACCATTATTGTATTCAAATTAGACCAAATTTCTCTATTCCTATTACTGTTTTCATTGATAGAGATTTAATGCCTTTTTCTCACCAGAACAGAAAACAGTGAAATTTTGAGTCTTAGAATGTGTCTAGAAGATGCTGTCTTTCTAAGGAATGCCTGTTTAGACAAAAATGTGCTAAAAATGTAGTGGCGATTGTAAACATCAATTCAACAGACTCAGAAGCACAATACAGTTCACAGAGACTTGGAATGGGTGAAGTAAAGAGGGAAAATGAGCATCCAAACAAGGATGACTTGCTTTCAGCATAAGTGGTGTAAGTTCTCATTAATTTAAATAGGAGAGTGAGTATGAGCTGATCAGATTCTCCAGCAGAAAATGACAGTTTGTTTTGGAAAAAACCTAAATGACATCTTAAGACCTTTTTAGACCATAGGTTTATGTCAAGAAAGGACAGAAAGGTTTAAGGAAAACGGAGTTAAATTAAGCGTTTATTAGAACATTGTAGTTACCTAGAGTAAAAGGTTGGAAGTGTAGCATCAAGCATTTGCATTTCTTTACTCTAAGTTTTACCAAAAGGTGAGGATAGGCATAGGTATTTACACAGGGTCTCCTCTCTCAGGCAGTGTTTCTGCATGGATAGCAAACCAGAAAATAACTGATGTTTCTGAGGGTCTCAGCAATGGGCTACTACAGTCAGTTTTGAGCAGTTTGGGATGCTGCAGCACTTTTGCTGTTGACCGCCTGCTTTTCACCGCTGAAGGTGTTACCTTGGGCTGACAGTGATCACAGAAGGTTTAGCTCACTTACTGTAGTTTAGTTGACAAGACAGTAAGTTCCAGCCAGTGAGGCTGTAACATCCCAGAGTACTCAGGCTTGACTGCAGGAAGATGTTTTACTAATGTATGGGACATAGAACTACGTCAGGAGTAGTTTAAATGAAATAGGACTGTTACATTTGTTGGTGCCCTGTGTAAGCAGAGTGTAAATTTTCTGGTCTGAATCTAAATCCAGTACATTTGTTTCCAGTATGGAAAACATTCTAGTATCTCTGGTTCTTCACATTTTTGCTGTGTTGAGGCATGGCTTGTGAAGATCTGTGGTTGAAACGGGGAAGGTGTGTGTTGAAGGGTGTGACAGGGGATGTAAACAGTTAGAGCAGACATACAGAGTCAAAGTTACGGCTCTACAAAGTGCTTTGGCTTTGAATTTTGAAGCTTTCTAAAATTTTTTAATGTTTTCAGGTACTCTAACTACTTTCTAATTTAACGGGTGCTTCATGCATTTATTCCTCCCTAAGTCTGAGGATTTGATTGTAACCTATAAAAGTACAAGAGGGTTTACTGTGAAGTGGATAACATTTTCTCCTTTTCTCCTTTTCTCCTTGTCACTACAAGTCTTGTGCTATGCCTGTGTGTGCCATTTACCTACATTTTATAGGTTTGTTGTACTGGTGTCTGTATAGAGGGTGTTAAAAATATTTGGACACCTATTACTATAATTTATTTTTTTGATTAAAATAGCAGAAATTTCCCTCCAACTTTGGGGTTAATTTCTTTCTGTTAAATTTTATCATTCCTAGGGTGAAGTTGTGGAATTCCTTGATGAACTGTTAGAAGTGGAGGAAGAGAAGGAATCCTGATGAGTGAAAGCACCACAAAGTACTTTTACAGAAGACTCACCATTGCTCCTTACTATTGTTTTTGATCACCTGTAGTTCAGTTAGATATACCTCAAAGGTGCTTCTTTAAGCTGCACCTTTTGTCCCAAGATCCACTCCTGAAAGGTCACTTCCATGCTGCACTGACTCTTCTGTGAGCATGGCTTTTTACTGTCCAGAACTGGTGCACATGAGTTTCTCCCTTGAGCTTTCTATCCCTCACACAAACACAACAAAACAGATTATTTCTGTTTTCTGGGATAACACTAAGGTTCCTCATTTCGGTGCTGTTCTACTAAGTTGTAGCAGTATGGCTATATTCTCAAGAACTTTTGTCAGATTATGAACTCTGGAAGACATTACAGTTCCTCTTTCTGTGCTATGAATTGTATTATTTATATATGTCATTTTATGTGATGGTGAATAAAGTGATAATGAATCCCAGGGCACCTGAAAGATATTAAGGTACATTTAAGTAGCTGAAATAAGGTGATTAACAAAGTAAAACTGATGATCTTGTAAACATTGCTTAAAGAATTCTGAAAGCAGTGTTGATCTTCCTTGAAAGCTGAATTAAATTCCACTATGTGAAACTGAATAAAAATATTTTTTTCTTCCTACCGTTCTTACCCTTTCTGTTGAAACAGCCTGCGGTCCCTGTTGATGTGGGGCCAGTCTTGTATGAAATACTGATGATTGATGTATTTAGTATTCTCTTCTGTAAAAAAATAGTTTGTATGGGTTTTTTCAGCCTGGTGGGCCTATCAGTATAGTTTTCATCCAAAGGTAAGTACAAGTGGAAACTCAGGTGATTTTCAGTGGAATAATGAAAAATATTTACATGTGAATTCCTGTCCTTTTTATTAACTGTACATCATAGTCCAATACAGAAGTATTGGCACAGACCAAAAAAGGTGTGATAGAGAAGAGTAATGAATTAGTGCCTAAGTCTGTTGAAGAGCAAGAATCCCCTTGAACTCAGAGAAGGATACAAGATTTCATGCTGTGCTTTCCTCTTTTGTTTTCAAGGATCACGTTCTGCAAATGGTTTCATCCTGCTTGCATCAAGGAGAGATGAGCAGTCAGCTCATATGAGCTTTCACCTCCTATGAGGGAACTGTAATTCAGCTGAATGGACATGAATTACAAACCCTTAATCTGCTTTGAGTTTTTAAAAAGGCAAAACATGATCTACATTAGCTTGCCAAGTTGTTGCTGCTATAGTTTATATAAGCTGTGGTAGTCTACATTATTGAGTGTCTATAGGGAATAAGAAGGAGAATGCATAGATTGAGGTTTCAATGTCCTTCTGCATATGACAGCAATGAAGCATTTGAATTTGAGGATGAAAGATGTTTGGAAGATCAGATTGGCTTTCTTAACTGCTTTAATATAAATCACAACTAATCCACTGAAGTTGACAATAAACTGTTTTAATCTCAAAATGAAAATCTATCCAAGAACCTTTTAACTTTACATGATTTGCCCAGCTAGGTTGTGGTAAGGAGACCAGAATCTGCCTTGCTGTGTGCCTTGAACTGACAGAGGGCTGCATGTATCACATTTCCTTATGGTGTTGTTCTACACAATATTAGCACTTCACTCATTGTAATTTTATGTAAGAATTGAAATTTCCTTTTAGAAGTTTTTTACAAGCAGTTGATTGTAAACCATCACTTCACCCCATGAAATTCATGTAATATCCTACTGGGGTAGCTTCTCCAATTTATCCTTTGTTTTTTCTTTTTGAAGGTATGTGTATGCTCAAAGGAGAGGTTACTGCTGTGGAGTCCCCTTTGGTCCTTCTGCTTCCCAGCCTGCATGGGCAACTCCAGATTTTGTCCTCAGATGCTCAACCAGTGATGAGAGGAGACCTCATTGCAGTCTACATCTTCCTTGTGAGGGGAAGAGGAGGGGCAGGCACTGATCTCTCAGGTTACCTGTGACAGGACCTGAGGGAATGGTCTGAAGCTGTGTCAGGGAAGATTTAAGTTGATACTAGAAAAAGATTCTTCACCCAGAGGTGGTTGGGCACTGGAAAAAGCTCCCCAGGGAAGTGGTCATAGCACCAAGCCTGACAGAGCTCAAGACGATGGACGATGCTCTCAAGCTCATGGTGTGAGTCTTGGGGTGTCCTGTGCAGGGCCTGAAGTTGGACTCCATGATCCTTGTGAGTCTTGCAGGTCATAATTTTGTGTGATTCTGTGATTCCATGATTCTGTGATAGCCACTAGCTTCATCTTTGATGCTCTAACATTCAAATCCAGAAATCCCACGATTAAAGGGTGTGGAGCTGGTTGGAAATGGATGTATCCATCTGCATTGCCTTTATTTTACAGCATTTTTAACTCACTTTTTTGCTATCACCACTTACCAAACTGACTTCAGAGCTCTGCCAAGCTCTGGCTGTTGCCTGGCTGTTTGTTCCTGTGGTGCCCTGTGGTGCCCCAGCTCTTGTGTGCTGCTGTCTGTAGGTACTGCAGTGCAAAGCCTCAAAGGCTCCAAGAGCAATGATTGTAATTCAGGTTCCTGAGCCCAAGGTGTTCCATGATCACATCCCATGTGGAAATAACACGTGCATAAAACTCTTAATCAGGTGTTGCCTGTTGGTGGAGCAAGGAGTATAGACTGCAGTAGATACAAGATGAGAAAAAATAATTTCCAGGACCTCTTTGTTTTGCACCCAGAATTATTTCTTTTCAGTTAAAGAACTCCATTCCCCTTTCTTCAGACTAAATGTCTGAGATTCCTATTATGTTTTTTAAAGACAAAAGGACATGGTAAAATACTGCCATATTTTCAATCCACCAGTAAAAACTAAGCACCAGAGTTACTTGTTTTGTGATTCATTTGACTTCAATGGATTACAGTGAGAATATGTTTGGTGCCTAGGAACCCTGATTTTTCCTCTTCATCGAATAGTTTTTCAGTGGTTATTGCAAGTCTTTCAGGTATGATCAATTGTCTCGCAAGCTTATGATTGGGTCTTCAAGGCTTCCTTAGCTAATCCCTTCTCAGGTTCACTCATTTCCTCAGCTCTTGATCTTGCAGCCAAACTCCTCTCCCATTGTACCTTCTCAGATGGGGATTTCTTGGTTTACTAAGATGTCCATTGGCCAACGATTTATTTTTTTAAGCCTCCTTAAAGTAAGCCTGGTGTCCTTTACCATTCGATTCAACTTGCGGAGGCAACTGGTACTCATGAGATGGCACCGTGATCCCTTTTTCATTTTGTTAAAGTGTCTGTGGATTTTTTTTCTGGCTTCCATAATTTCCACTTTGTATAGTCCCAAGCCAGTTTCATCTTAATAAGTACAAATAGTTCTCAAACTTTGTTCTTTTCTAATGAGAAATAGCTCCTCTTCCAGTTCTTCAGTATTTATTGTGGCTTTTTCAGCATTCTCAGGTTCTTTTAACTGATTTTTCTTTGCCTGCTGCTATTGTTAAATGCCAACATTTACATGTGACTGCAATAACTTAGTGTCTCTTCTTCCACTTCTCTGATCCTGCCAACTCTTCTTGGGAGGCAGTGGGAATATTCCTGCCTCCCTTCTGCCACCCGAAATTCCTGCAGCTGTGAGTTGTCTGCCTCAGATGTTAGCAGTTTCTGCCTAAATATCCCATCCCTTCTGATGGGATATTTAGATTTGTCTCCACTTTTGGCAAGTGATTTACAGCATGATACTGATGCTCGCGGGAACATCATCTTGTTGAGCACACCATGTTCGTGTGGCAGGTTTGAATGCAACATAGGTACTGTGTCTCTGTCTACCTTGGCAGTAGTATTGCCTGTTGTGGAGCTGTGCAGCTACACTTTTTAATAATTACTCGCAATTCTAATAACAAAGCTGGCTATTCTGGTGGCTGCTGCTGGCCTCATGCTCTGTCAGTGCTCCCAAGCCAGTCTGTCATAATTCCATCTGCATGTTGTCCCGTCACCACTTAGAGGCGAATGGTGGGTGAGGCCCATCTTCTGCCAGATTTGTAGCATGGGGGCTGCAGGCATGTGAGTCCTGAGCTTGTTTTCTTGTTGAATGGGCTCCTGCAGATTGGGAACTGAAGATTAAACCGAGTCAGAAACAGTGTCACACTGAGGTGGATATTTTTTTAGGTGAAAAACACAACCACTGGCTGTCAGGACAGTCTTCCTTATGTAAGAACTAAAGCTTGGTTTAAGGGAGGACATGCACAAGCTGAAAATCACTGCATTTCACACACTCTGCTAAGAGTATAATCCTTTTCAAATTAATGCCTACTCTTACTGATAGCAATTCTTTTCATTACCAGCTCCTTGTGACTTCATCCTCACAAAAGTCAACATTCATTAAACAAAGGAAGAAGGATGGTAGTGATTTTTCTCCTCAAAGCTTAGCTCTGCTCACATAAAAGAGCATTTCAGGCTCCATACTTCTGTGCCTCAGCAATTCCTATTGCCAATAAAATCAACTATGAAAAACAAATACTTTTAGAATGATCAGTTCTGGCAAATTCAATGGGAATACAAGTGTCCTGCTGGGCCCTTTCATTTGCCGTAGCAATCCTGCAAGCAGACCTTCATTATTTCTGTTGACAAGGCATGAGCCAAAAGCAAATTCAAATTGCTCCATTTTCCAGAGCTTTACTGCTTTGGAATGCTAGAATGTAAACCCAAAAGTTAGTCAGTTGCTGTTCTTAATTCAGCCAAAGAGCCCATCCAAACAACGAGGTGTAATTTCTCCGTACTTTCCAGAAAAACTATCCCCCTGAAAATCTGATAGCATGTCCTGCTTTACAGAGTTCTTTCTCAGCAGACCATTGCCATCAATACCCACCATTTATCTTTACATCCTTTACCATGAATTATTGGTCTGTATTGATAATGGAGGCACACTTAGAAGATCTTTCCATTTCAAGAGAGTCTTCATGAAAAATGGTTTAAATAGCAGGCAAGTTTTACAGCTCTGAAAACGGAGTTGTGATTAGACAAAGATTTGTTGGATTATAAAAGTACAAGTGTTTATTATGGCTGGTAGTGAGAATAAACAGTTGCCTGCATATGCCAGCTACTATGGAAATATGTTTTTAAGATCTAATGTGAGCTGTAAACCAAAGCTACTTCAGTAAAAAAAATTCAATACTTAAACTGTGGGGAGGAGTAGTCAGTGCCAGAGAAAACATTCCCATTTAATAATGTTTGAACATAGAGCTGTGATGCAGTTTGTAGCAAGGCAGTGAGAAAAACCCACAACTAATCCTTCATTGCAGCTGTCTGAACTTTTGGTCGTCTGCCATACTTTAAACAGCGACTTCTTTTTCCTGGTGACTCAAGACTTGAATGACCTAGTGTGGGGAGTTTAAGCTCTATACAAAAAAGGAGTTAAGTAAGAAATAGCCAAAGTAAGTTGGGTTGCACATCCCAGCAAATCAGGGGTTTGTATCGTAAGTCCTCTTCAGTGCCTAGGAGAAAATATTAAAATAAATAGATACATTTTTATTTATTTGTTTTTGGCAAGGAAATATTCAGTGGTTTAGGCATCCATCTCTCCTCCTTCCCCTCTTCTCTCTCCTTAATATACTGATCTTATATGGAAATGAAATTCTGTAGAAAGTTCAAATTTTGCAGTTTATAAATGGTATCCTTTCCTGTGGAAAAAGTTTCTGAATTTCCTTTGATGATTTTTAACTTTTTCTTCCCATTGATATATCTCATGGGTAGGTCTTTTCAGCATCATGAAAAGCGTGCTTTTTTTCCTGATTAATTATTTTGCAAAGTAATGGAACTTGCTGACTTTCAAGTGGAAATGTGGGAGTCAGAAAAGTAATTTTATATGACTGCCAACTTTAAAGGAAAATAAAAAGGGGTTTTCTGCCTTTGCCCCATTCTCACTATCACTTATCTGAAAAAGGATTAAACACTTAAGTATTAATCCTGAGCTGGTAGAAACTCTGTAGTTTGCCCAGTCTTACGATGGTGTAATAATTTTTATTAAGGGTAATTTTTAAATTGTCATTCATAACTACATATTCTGATCTTTCACAGATATAAATTGTATTTTATCTTTGCATTACATATTATCGGGTATAAAAAAAAGGTAAATTATTGAAGAAAAAGTCAATCTATGCTGGGTCCAATGCCCATGGCAGCAAATCTCCAGGATAATAGCTTTTGAGGGACAGTAAGAATAAAGGCAGTACAACACAGTAATCATATATTGTTAGGACAAGCACAGAAAATGAGGGAATTTCAGCCTGAGAACTTAGCAAACAACTAAAATGCATGAACCCAGTGTTTCTGTACAAGGGGGAACATCCTTCTTTTGGTTTCATGGGTCTGAACTCCCAAACACTGCCAGTAGCTGCGATGTTACACCCCACAGTGTCACTTTTCAGCCTGCTGAAGTGAATTTGTACAGTCTTTGTTCAGACACTGTAGAACAAGGTCTGTATGAAATGGGGGCCAAGTTAATAGATTAACAAAGGAAAGGAGAGCAAAGGGAGGTCATATCTCAGTCTCGACTGCAGTGGGCAAATTCTGACCAGCCAGTTGTAATATGTGGTTTCCCTAGAAGAGAATGATTCGTGACTTTTATCACAGAGTGACAGATTAGTGGCTGGATGTCACCATCAAAAAAGCATTTCCCGTATTCCCCCCTGTTTTTTCCCTCTCATAATTTCAGCATGCAGCTGGCAGTTTCAGCTTTGATACCTAAGTAATTCATCTCTTACTCTATTTTGACCTTATCATGTTAAGATTTTGTATTCATCCTATAATGTATATACTGTTTGCCATTCCAATTATCTGTGATTAGCCAAGTTTCACACACAGAAGGAAGACTGAGTCAAATGTATCATAGAAGAGCTGTTTATCCCCATCTGTTTATTAGTATTCCCAAACTCCCTGAATCATTCTGGTAAAGTGAATACTGGGAATACAAACAGATGATGCTGCAAAGGAGGATAGGTGTTCTAAAACAGAACTGGGCTGGCAGTCTAAGCTAAACACTTTTTATCTAATATTTTTAATATCAAAGTGTCTTCTACAGGAATTATGAAAGTTACAGGCCTACCTTTTCTCCATAAACTTGTGGACAAACTGGATGATTTGCACAAGAACACACACAAACACTTCCTTTCTTGGTGTTTTTGTAACTTGAGTTTTATTTAAATACCTCCAAAGCATTATGTTAATGTACACTTTCTTCTGGTTCATGAATAACAAGTGTTTCTAAGTCTCAAATAAGATCCTTGTACAATTTGTGTTTGTAATTATATTTTGAGTCTCATTTTTACACGTTCAGTTCCTGGGACAAATAGAATTGACTTTTCATTTTGAATGATGCTACACAGAACTGTAACACCTACTTGTTTGTACCTTTCAGTTAAGCAATAATTTAAACGGATGTTCCTGTGTTTATTTTTCAGCATATTTCCATGGGATTACAGATGATATGTTTTAGTTGAGTTAACAGTCTCCATAAAGTTGCTTGGTGTAAAATCCATTATTGGGTTTTTCTTTTCTGACTGCTTTTAAAAAAATAGTTTACAGCAGAAATTCTAAGTTATTTTATAGTGTAGAATGCATTAAAAGCATAAAGTCATGCATATGTCAGAGACATATTTACAAATCTGTACAGTTTCTGTCATTTTTATTTACTGCGGCTCTTACCAGGCAACAAGATTCAACTCTTACCCCTCTGAGGTCAAACTCTCCAACATAACCCATATCCATTGTCTAAAAATGCTTTGTTTTGCTTACCAGCCCTGAGATTGATGGCTGCAGGTAAGATGGGCCCAATTCTGCACTCCATTTCATAAAGCCTACCTTCCACAGAGTTAGAGGTGATTACCACTGCATCCCAGAACATGGGATGAACTCCACCCAGGCACCTTTTACTACCCTTTGACTAAGGCTGAATGGCAGATGAATTTTTTTCTGACCTGCAGATTATTCACAGTGGCCAGAGTTCCTCTTGTTCGTTCAGAAATGTAAGGAGGACCTCATACTAATCTCACATGAACTATGCCAAGGGATTCTAGAAAACTTGTTCCCCTCTCTTCCTGATTATTTTCAGAAATGTTGGAGATGGACTGTGCTGTTGGAAAAGCCTCAGTGCTTTTACACCAACACCCAGTCAAGAAGCTGAGTGCATTTTATCAACTACATGCAATTTATCTATTTCCCAGGTCTGCTTTATCTTTAAAACCACAATAAGCATCATGTAAAGGAGCCACCCATCTCCCAGAGCCAATGTTCACCCCTCCAGCCAGTGCAAGAGCAGAATGGTGAAAAATCAGTCCTTCCACAGAGTTCACATGGCAAAAGTATTACACATGGCTTCAGTTGCCAGAGGTTCTACTGGCTGTGAATTAAAGTTCAGTATCTTGGTCAGTCAACATTGTGTTCAGAAAGCAGCCAACTTTATTATATAGAGTTCCCCTGGAAAGTGCTTTATCAGTATTTGGCTCTGTAATGAGAGGTTATTCCTCATGACACCTGGATTCAAGGTGCTCTGACTCCTCTCCTGCTCATACTCAAGGAAGAATGGCACTTACGGAATCCTCTGAATTCCAGGGAAACATCGTCATTTCTACAGGAAGATTAGTTATAAGAATGGCATTTCTTCACTAAGGCTAAAAGAACACTCCCCAGAAAAGTAGCATAATGATCCAACATTTGTGGCTTGTTAAATTCACAACATTGAAGAAAATTACCTTAGTAATCATTGCAATACTATCCATTAAAGTCTGGTAGCAAATAGTTTTTCTTTTTAAGACACATCAGGTAATAATTTGTTATGGTGGTTTATCCTGACCAGCTTGGGCAAGTTCTAAAAAAGGAGCAAACACCAAGTGTGTGGTTGCTTGCTCCAAAAACATCCTTCTTCCATTCTTCCCTCCTTCTTTTCCTCTTCCACTGAGAACAGACCAAAGAGGCCTGACCAGCCCCTCCCTTACACTATAACCAAGTAACACAGAAATTAATCAATTAATTTATTATTAATAGGAGCAAAATGTAAAAGCGGAACAAATTGAAGATGTACTACTGAGTACACTGTGTCCTGCTGGTGTCTCCAAAAGACCCTTGTGATAAAAATGTACAGATTCTTTAGCTCTGAAAAGTCGAATATGCTAAACTGCAGTTTCAAAAGGATGAAATATTTTCTGTCTTCTATGTTCTTCTAGCATTCTTTTTTTCTTCTGCTTTCTGCACTGCTGGATTTTAGCATCCATGAGTCATGTGATTTTTCTAGCATCAATATGTTTTTACTTTTGATCTCTGCCAAAAGGCCCCTGGTTAGACTTTCTGCATTTCGATGTGCTGGTGGTGGTAGTGGTGGTAACAGTGATGTCTGGGCTGACACCTTCCATTTAGTTTATAGACAGAATTTTTCTGCTGCCGTTTTTTGAAAAACCACACTGCCAGAACCGCTGCAACCAGTAACAAGCAGAGAAGAATCACTAGTACTGCTATGATTGCACCTTTACTGGACTTGGGACAATCCTCTCCCTCACACGGCTCAGAAGTGGGGATGGGCTTCTCTCCAAGTCCCTGGGTGAGATTTTCTTGCTCAGCTGATTCCTGAGACACTGTGTCAGTAATGATGTCTGGAGCTGGTGCAGTGATTGCTACTTGTTCTGGGTAGGTGGTTGTGTCTCGTGGTTCTGTGTATGGAGTGTGGTCAGAGGGGCTGACGGTCACAGAGGTTTCTGGCGTGGAGGTTTTTGAGCTGGTTATGCCAAGCAGCATGGTTGTAGTGGGCTCCTGAGTCACAGTTTCCAGAGAGGTAGCCAGATGTTCCGACGCAGCATCATCATAACCCCTGCTCACACTGAAATTCTCCAGACCACTCACTGATGTAAGGGGTACCGGTGTCTCTTTAGCCCCTTCATCATCTACCCCTGTTGTTGCTGCCACAAGCTGTGTTAGACCTTCCTCTGGAGCTGGGCTGCTGCTTCCTGATTTTCTTACTTCCACGTGATTTGGTTGATCAGTCATGAGGATGATGTCATCTTCTGTTCCCATCGAGCCATCAACTTTATCACCCTCTTCATCATCCTCTACCACCTCTTGTGTTACTGGATATCCATCTAGCCATGACTCATCAGTGATGGCAACTGTATCCATTGCTGTCTTTGTATCATTAGTTGTGAGAATGGGTCCAATGGGGAAATCCTCATTGTCATAAAACATTTTGGCACTAGGTTCATCACAGGCTGTCTTCACTCCAATGTGGTTATCACCTTCAGAAAACTGTGCTTTAGTGGAATCATCTGCCTCTTTCTCTGATTCAGGCTCACTGAAAGTTTCTGATGGAAACCAAAACAAGTTTTTTTGGCTTAGGAGTGACACAGGGGACTCAGTTGGTGCCCTGCTTCCTTTTTCAGAAATGTCTGTGGGCTGAGTAATCACTTTGGTACTTCCAGTTCTTCCTTCCTCTAAACTTTTACTGAAGGAAAGCTGTATTTGCTCCTGCTCGATTTCCTCTTTGCCATTGCCATGGTCATTCTCAGCAACAGGTATTGATCTATAATCAGGGAAGTTATCTTCATAGTCAATGTGTGCCTCAGTTTCATCTAGAAACATTAAAAAAAAAACTCATAAGCCAAAATTGACCTCATTTATTACAAGAAACCAAGAAGAAAGCTTCAATGAGAAGTGTCTTCTAGGCAGTATTTTTCATTCTGTGTAATTGTTTATTTGAAAAGGGCATGGTCCTTGGGTTGATATTCAATTTCAAGGTGTTTTTTTTTTAAAAATCACAATAGGTGTCAATGCTAGCTGCTACTATCTTACCCATCCAGACTTAAAAATGCATTTAATAACTCACTGCCTACAGTTAGACAATTTTCTTTGCTTATTGTTTTCTCAAATCTTTTCTCTCCCTACTATGACTCATTGCAAGATTTGAGGAAAAAGTGTCATCTTATTCAAGCAAGAAATGTGTGTGGAGAGAATGATATAACAAAAATTAATGAATTACTAATTGGTAATTTAAAAAAACCCTAAAAGTTTTACAGCAACTTCATCCCTTTTGAGACAGATGATTTTAAATAATTATGTTCAGTACCTTACGCTCAAGAGATCAAAGGCATGTTTTTATCAGGATACTGCTTCTCTTCAATTACCTTGGTGTTACAGTGATGCAACATCTCGGGCCAGACCAGTATTTCTTATTCCATAAGAGCTCCTCAGACCTGACTGAGGCAGGCTGCACCTCCAAAGCTGACAATGAGTTCTGCTTGTTTTCATCTGAAGAAAGCAAGATGCACCCTGCAAGGCTGGAAAAATCTGTCTCAAACACTGAAAGCCTAGCACCTAGTTAACATGATAATCCTGTCTGTCAGTAATCAACTCTTAGGCTTCCAATTTTAAGGAATTAAATGTTGCTACGGAGAAAAGAGGAGAAAAACAACACCAAAAAAAAAAAAAAAAAAAAAAAAAAAAAAAAATAAAAAAAAAAAAAAAAANAGCAGTTTCATTGCAAAGCTTGAGTCTGATTTAGAAATACTCAACAGACTTACCATTCGTAGCAAAAATTTCCCTCAAAGCACAAAGCTCAATGTTTGAATTTGAATGGAATAGTGCACTGTAATTTGTATTTCTTCCACTATTCTAAAGCCTTAGCTCAATGAAAAATTTTCCAAGCTAGTCAGGGTGGTTGATTTTCAGTTCTCACAAGTTTTACTCCATACAACGTTGCTGTAATTTCTGAGATTTATGCTGGCATTAAAAGTCATAAAAAATAGTGCCTTGGGATATGGAAAATTAACTGAATCATGGTGAGAATTTTTCTTTTTAAGAGGGTGTTTAGTCTTTTATGAAGACAGTGAAGCAATAGACCTGGCAAGACATGGGAAACAAGAAATTAATAGGAGAACCTGTATTACAGATCACTGCATCTGTAAAGCCTTATCTTGTTTTGCCTTTTTACAGTCAACCGATTTTGAATTACATTTTCATCTGAGGCCCACCTCAATTTCCGCCTGAGTCACTTTCTCCTTGGAGACTGCTTCCCAGACTTCTGGCAGAGCCATATTTGGTCTACTCTTAAGAAAGATTAGAAATATTGTCAAACCAGTCTGACCAAAACCACTTAGCGGTGATACAGCTCACACCAGCTCACTTTTTGCCAGAACAGCTTAATCCAGGTGCCAAAACAGAATGAGCATTAGCAAAAGGTATTTTCCTTGGAATAGCATCTGGGTCTACCAGAAACCAAAGCAGTTATGCTAAGGAAACCCAAATGTGTGACCCAAATAACCTGCAGAGAGTTAATACCTCTGTGGAAACGATCATGCTGGAGAGCTGGATGTTCTTAGCAGGTCCTCCCATCTCACAGGAAGTGCCAGAAACAGACCTGTCTCCATCCTGGTCCCAGTGTCCTCATCTGCTTGTGTAATCCTCTAGACTTTCCCCATCCTCTCCAAAGCAGGAAAAAACTCCTGTCTCATTCAAGGATGATTTAACAATCAGGGGAATATAAGTGTAAGAGTGGAAAGCTTCCTGGTAGGACTCTCACTTTTCTAATTAATCCTAAAATTTTTTCCCATGCTATTTCAGACTTTTGCAAACGGATGGAGGATAACTCTGAATACCAAGGCACTTTGGCAACGTATTCATGAAGCTCTGCATGGCACTATCCATCACAGTGCAGCATTTCTACTAACTGTCAAACTTTAGTCTCACTTCGTCCCTTCTCTCGTTATCACTTTAGAATTTTCCTACCTGCCTGGCACTCTCTTTGCATGGAAATGGTGCCTCAAACTATTTTATCCTCTTATCATCTAGAATCCTGCTAGAAGTTATCTGGCATGCCTGCTTCACGAAAGTTCAGTGTGTCTGAGGACAGCCTCAAGGTGTCTGTGGCATGTGTATGAACTGGAGCATCATAATGTGAGAAGTCACTGTTTACCAACTGTTAAGGACATCATTTTATTTCTTAAAATTGAATCATCACAGCAGTCTGTCTTCACCTCGGTGTCTCTTGTAACCTCTATTTTTGCCGCTCCTTTACTTTCCATACTACAGTAATCCAGCTGAGGTTCAAACTGTATTTTTATGTTGTGGTGAGCAGGCACACACATCCACAAACAAAAATTACATCCAAGTGCATGTGTTGTTTCCTTCAGACCTATTTTTTAGTTAGCAGTATGAATGGGCAGCTAGTATACATCACATTGCCCAGTACCTTATGTGTAAGTGGATCACTGGTGAATGCTCAACAACTGCTTTTTCGAGATTTTGAAGCTCTTTCCCTTCAGTGTTTCTCCTGCCATGTAGTTTCATCCCTCCAGGAGAAGGTCCTGTGGAGGCACATCAGGAAAAAGCCTGTGCTTCTAAGAAAGTGCAAGTCCCCAGTCTATCAGAATATATTAAAGGTTTGTTGAACCATCAATCGAGTCTCCATCAAACATGCTGCCTTTGGGCATGATCCTGCCTGTAGAGAAATGAATTGGTGTTTTCTTAATGCAGAGCTGGGGGAAGAAAAAGCCCATTGTAGTCTAAAGAGATCCCGAGATTGGAGCTCATTATGCAATGCTCGTCACCACATAAGGGAGTCTTGTTCACTCTCACAATCAGATTGTGGCCCAAGTTGTAAAGCTGCTCTAACATATTTTCATATTGAATCTCACTTATTTGTAGAGTTTATAGCAAAGACTACCAACATAACTAATGTTAGCTTATGGGATGCCAGAATGAAAGCAACTATTGAGCTCTCTAACCATCAAAGGAAATACAGACCCCCTTACTCTGGAGCTTTGATTTATATGATCTTGGATTGACTTACACAGTAATACTACTCTATTATTTCTTCTGGGCCTGAGACCTTCAAATGGGACTTGGACTCAGTATTTAGTGACTCTGTGTTACCATGACAATCTTTTAAGTCGACCATGAGCTTGATTTTCCAGGAACAGATTGCACAACTTCTGCACTTCTTTTTGCTCACCTCCTCAGCACTTTTCCTGAACTTTCCAGTTCCTTGAATTTTAGTGTTGGTACTGAAGAGCAGCAACCAAACTAGATTCAGCTCCACCTCTTATCCTAAAGGTTGTAACTATTATATATACACATTTTTAAAACAGCAAGGAATTGGTTTAAAAGTGATTGCATCTTTCTACCTAGGCAGGTCTGGTTTTAAGACAAGCCAGCCCTGAAATGAATTTATCCAAGATCAAAATCTTTCTATATTTGGTCATTGTTACATTTGGACTATACCTTCTTCTGGCTCAAGGATCAGTGAGTTTTCATTCACTGTCTGAGGGATTACTGAGTCTGAAATGAACACTTTACTGCAAGACATGCTGAAATTACATACTACAAAAGATGTGAAGCTCAGTTAAAAGGTAAAATCCTTTAATTCTTAGTTAATCCTTTTTGGGAACAGTCCTATACAGCTTTCAGTTTTTCTTTCAGTTTTTGATCCTAATGTGAAAACAGTGACAAAACATAAAGACAGGCAAAACCAAAGAGCCTGGTCTTCCAAACTCCAGGATCAGTTTAATTTTTCTTCTAGATAGCATATTGGCATGCAAGCTCTATTTTAAGTGCTGCTATTTTGGACAGCCATAAAGTGCACAGCATATTTTGTGGGTGTATTTTTGGAGTACAGGAAATTGAAACCTGATTCTATATAGACCATCGTTATAAATATTTGTACTGTATAAAAACATCTTTAGTCCAAGAATCTCAAAGTAGCTACAGTAAACATTAACAAGACAGCATCTGTCTTTAAGGATAGGAAGGAAAATGCATGTAGGCTGATTTGCCTAAGATAAGTCACATTTGTGAACTGTGACATCTCAAAGAACTATCCATTTAATTTGAATCAAGCACACAAACTTCTCCCAAGTTGACCACACTATGCTAGACAGAAATCGTGCCTTTTGTTTTTTGCAATAGCTACAAGAGGATAATTTTTATTCCAGCAGAAAGCCTGCTAATATATATAAATAACTCATCAAAAAATGTTTAACTTATTCCATTTGACAGAATCCATTCATGCCAGATCAATACTTTACATTAATCTAATACAGCCCTTCAGTGACAGGCCTGAAAATGGAAGCAAAGTTTGTCATAACAATTGTTTTGACAGGCCATGGACATATTTGTTGCTGATTATATTTGTCTGTCACAACTCTTCCTTTGCACTCACAGAATGAACAAAAAATAATAATAAAAAAAGCATTCTCAAATAAGATCAAAAGCCAGAGAGATTTGGTTTGATTCCCCACATTAAAAATTAAAAACAAAAAGAAATGGTGCTAGCTAGCCATGCTTACAGACCACATGAATGTGAACCGATATAATTCTTGAAAACTCAGAACGTAGTGTTTGAAGTAATGAGAATTGTTGAGCCAGGCAAAAAGACTGGTAGCTGCAGATTAAGTGGTCAAAGTCAGCCAAGTGCTCCTTGCACTGACATCAGAAGGATGGTCCTCAGCGTGGAAAAGTTGGACTACCTTGGAACACACTGCCTGTGTATCCAAGTGTTGTCACTGGAGAGACTCCTTAGATGTACAGAAGATATGGACTCTCCTGCCACAAGCATATAGCTGGAGAAACCCAAAACAATCCAGGGAAAAGGATGGATAGATGATATTCTTCTGGGCCAGTTTTAGGGCAGGGATGGAACATGATTTCCCAGCAATCTCGTCTGCCCTGTCTATGAGGAAGCAAACCCTAGAGAACGCAGCCTAATGCATCCCAGCCCTGACCCCTGCCACTGAAGTGTTGGTATTAATGCTTCTGCTATTGAACTCATGGTTTATTTTGGGCAAAAACAAATGTCATTAGGCAATTTTCAGTTTAGTTTCTGTGCTTGTAGGACAGCCACAGCATGGCACATACAGATCTGCTTTCAGACCTTACTACAATGTTCTTCAGGATATATTTTGTGAAGAAAATGCAATCTCTCCACAGAAATAAAAAAACAAAAACAAAAAACAACAACAACAAAAAAACCCACCCACACAACCCCCCCCACAACAAAAAAAAAAAACAGAAAAATCCCTGTATTTCCCTGTTCTCTTCTTGAGGTTGCTTTGTTGGGCTAAATATCCCAGTGTTTTCAGCTAGAACACAGCACTTTTTCATGACAAGAAATTACAGGAAACAGAGTCACTTTTTTTCTTAAATAGCAACTTAATTAAAAATTACTGTCTATTACCTGGTGTGCACAATGTACATTACAGCCATTTGTAATGTACTGCTTTCCTGTCTCCATCATACTTTACCATATCCAGAATCCACTTAAATTTCCATCATACTTTACTGCATTTGAAGTCCACTTAATATAAGCCCAAAACAATTTTGTTCAGTTATGCCCATAGCGAGGTTTTGCCATGTATTTTGCATTATGTGTTTATTTGATTATATACATATTTTTTAATTTTAATTTGCAAATCTCCTGACTGTATGGCAGTACATTTATATCCCAGGTGCCAGAATGGACTGCATCTCTTCTTACTGGATCAAAACAGAAAGGAAAGATGATCACAAAGAGGCTTCAAAGAACATTTAACTGCTATATTTAGACACTACTATGATGATAGTTCTGTGACTCCATATTTGCTCTGCATGAGCAACTGGGAATGTAAAGCCAGTCTGATGCTTTTCCACAACCAAGAAAAGCATGCAATTATTGGTGCTTAGTCTGATATTCTGCCTGGACAGCTGGGTATTACGATGGGGCAGTTACCAAGTAGAGCAATGGTACTCAAGGAGTAACATCTACAAATCCCAGCAAGCTTTATGAAATTGGATAAATGTCATCACTCTGGCACAGATGAGGTGGAGTCAGCAGCAGAGAGCAGTATAGTGACTTGTGCCTGATCTCAGAGACACTGCAAGGTGTAGGAACAGGCCTTGTATCTCTTAAGGCTCTGACCAGGGTTTTGTCCCCTTTTGTTGGAGTAGGAGCATCGGGATCTCTTTCCATTTCCCAGTTGTTCACCCAGCACAGATGCAGAGCAAGGGCACTGTATCATCTTACCAGGCTCTAAACATAGCACTTAAATGTTCACTGAAGTGGCTTCAAGAACATCTTTCCACTGATGTCAGCCAGTTAGGACAGAAGAGGTACAGTCTGCCAACAGGAATATAAATTCTCCATTAAGTCCCATCATTAACCTCCATGATAGGGAAGGTGTTCTCTTGCCTCAAAGTGCTCAAAAATCAGTCTGTGTCTGACTTCTGGAGTACTTAATAATTGTTCTTCTCTCTCCTATGACCCCAAAATATCAGTCAATTCTAAATCAGGTTCCTTTTCATTAAATTCCCCTTTTTGTTGTTTTTTATTTTCACTGGATTCTTACTTTTTTCAAAATAATGAAACCTAGTATCACACATTTTAATCATCCTGTAATCATCTTTCTTCAAGAATTATGCTCAGGAGGATTAAATACACATTTTTTAATTTGAACAATTATTGTGTTTTCTATCCCATGTCCTTAAAACATTTGAAAAACATTAATCAGAGGAAGCCCCCCAGAATGAAGTCCACATTTAAATCATTTTGAAAATCATAATCCACAATATCACATCTGCTCCCAAGTTTCAGTGTTGATGTTTGTGATTTTACAGCCACCCTTTCCTATTTTTTTAAGAAATATTTTTCTCTCCCCTGTGGCTGTGTGAAAGGCTTGGGCAAAACAGAGGAAACAGACTATTTATCCAGAGAAAACAGTGAAACACACATGACTTAAATGGCCTGATTCTTTCCCTTCCTTACTTTGGTGTAATACAGCTTTGTGTCTATGTGTGTTGAAGACAGCATTTCCACTAACCTCAGTAAAAGAAAAAGAATTATCGATTTGGTGCAGATTATAGGAGATTCAGACCCACTGGATTAGTTGAAGATGTCCCTGCTTATTACAGGGGGGTTGGACTAGATTACCTTAAAGGTTCTTTCCAACCCAACTGTTCTATTCTTTATTCTATGATCAAATGCAGGTATTTATTTTTCTCCTTTTCCACATTCTCCTTTTATGCCCTGCATTGTTTTGTGTAATTTTCTGAACTGCTGTTTGTAAAAACAGTTTTAGAAGCTGAAACAGTTCAGAAAATGCTGGTGCTTTCATTGTTTATTTTTTTGTGTATCTATACCAGTTGGATGGGTTTGAGAATCTGGTTCTCTGGTACACAGTCATGACCTATTTCTACTAAGAACAAGAAGTTTGACCTTTTCTCATGATTATCCACTGCCTGATGGCATATTCATGAGTAAAAATAACTCCTTGCAAGCCTCTGGACATTAAGCAATACATAGGTTCTGAAATGGATGTATGTACTATCTCCAGCCTGTATAGATAGCTCAGCTACCTAACAGCTGCACACCCCTTTACTTAAAATTTATCTGTTGTGCCAGAAACATTACTTTAAAGATGTGATAGCCTTCTCAAAAAATACTAAAATTTTCTGATGGCCATTCTTAAATACTAGAAAAAATTATAGGTTTATGCATTGAGCAAGGTAACATGAGAAAGCAGAATTCATATTACATCCACACCTGAACTCATGGTACAGTTTAGCCTATGTTTGAACAAGGGGAAAGTTAAAAGACTGCTGTAGAATTTAACTAACACATAAAGGTGGATTTTATTGAGGGTTTAAATTAAGGAAATGTCATTTTACAATTTGCTTGGGGATTTTGTGGTTTGGGGTTTTTTTGAAAAATCTTTTTCGAGTCAAGTCATTTGGTAAGAAAATCCCCTTTCAGTCTTTTTAATGGAGTAAATATCTGGGCACCTACTCTTGTGTTTGCAGACAAAAGTCCTGGAGGCACGGTATAGGATAAAATATGTTTTCCTTTTTATTTGGGCAAACTAAAAAAATTCATACATTTTTTGGTCACAGTTTATTTGTGTGGCACAGGTTTCTCTCTTTACTTACGTAGGTCTTTAATGTTTCTTTCCTAACAAAAGGAAGCAGCATTTATCATATGTGTAAGGGCAGAAGTTCAAGGCGTCAAAACTAAAGGAAAGGCCTAGTAAAAGCTCTCATCAGCCAAACTGCCTTCTTATAAAAAGCCAGAGGACAAAGTGAAGGGTTTAAAAGATTTTTTTAGACTTAATGGATCCTGCTACCCAGAGAGAAACTTTACTTTCATATGAGAAAGTTATCCTCTCCTGTGGTTCTTTGGAGCTATCTACCAAAGGGATGGTGGAAGTCCTGTTGGGCCAGCTGAGACCTTCACTGGGACTTCACTGGGGCTGCAGGGGCACACCCTACACTCCGTGCCGGGCACGTGGGCTGAGCTCACCTTTGACACAGGCCTGGACCTGGCCGTACCACTCCCCGCAGCTGTCGCAGAGCAGCGTGAACGCCCTCTCCTTGCTGCCCATGACGTACCCCTGGGCACACACGTACAGCAGCTCGTCCCCCATCTCAAAGCCAGTGTGCCCGTGCAGGATGGTGTGGGGGAAGGAGGGCGGGTCCCCACAGGGCTTGTCTGAAAGGAAAAAGGAGATTACATTGGAAAGACTTTGCAGTAGACTTTTAGTGCAGCGCTAGCAGCAGCGCTAGGAGTTTTCTTAAAGGATAAACTTACACACATCCACAGCAATTGTACATCTCATCTGTTTCATGCCCTTATGTCCCTCCACAAATATTTGCAGCTGTAATTGGGAAGGTACATTGTGGGCTGTAACTGTGATGGGATAACCCTAATGTTATTGACGTCTGACAGTCATGCGTCTGGAAGGGCTTTGTTTCAAACAAGTCAGGGTGCCAAGTCACAGCTGTCTTCTCTGCCTGATCCTACAAAAGCTAACAAAGACCTAGGCAGGTTGGGACTGGAAAGCAACAGCTTGGACACAGTCATTTTCCTTAACCACAGAAATGCTTGTGGAATTGTTTAAGACTGGTGCTTTGATCTCTTCTATACTGCAGGAAGCCAGCAGAGGCTGAGCAATGGTCCAGTCCACACTCACAGAAAGAAAAGGTACAGGTGAACACCAGCAGTTTTCAGACTATCTCTAATCTTCTAGTCTTTCTCAAATCAGGTGTCTTCCCTGGGATATTCAAATATTCCTTTTTTAGGCTAGAGAAACCCTATAATGAATAGTGACTAGGGCTCACCAGCTTAAGAATACCCAGGGGTAACATAGCTTTGCTGTCTGTGAGAATCTGAAGAGCTGAATTTAACAGGGTATAAAATCTATCAAGATGTTTGATAGAATTTTTGCTGACAGCATTAGAATCCTGGAAGAAAAATTATGAATGAGATCAAAACTGATTTTTTTGCATTAAAGAGGAGCAGAGAGGAGGCAGACTGACAGCTGCCAAGATCAGTGTAAACTGAATTTTACCTCTCTTTTTCAGGTTTGAATGATCTTGGCCATTGTTAACAACATAGATCAAGATTTTCTAGAGAATTTTTCAGCATTGTGGGTTCCCTTTCCTCAAAGGCCTTCCTCTCTTAAAAGAGCTCTTCACAAGGGGTTTGCCATGTCCCTTTTTCCTCCATCTTTTTTACAGTCCTTTTTGGAATAGGTACCTCTTATAGAAGGTTTTGCTGTTACAGAAAAACAAAACAAACAAAAAGGCTATAATACAAGAACATGGATTTTACTGAGAAACCCAATAGGCAAAGGCTGCGGTGTTGGTACAAATTACCACTTCTATATTCTCTCTCGAATCTGGGAATTTTTTCTGGTGGTTCTAGAACCCTTATTGACCATGCTAGAAAAAAAAACAACTGCTCCTCTTGCCAAAATAACTGAAGATCCAAAACCTGCTTTTGTCCAGATAAAGAACAACAACAAAATTAAAAGGCTCATGAGTTCTGGTAATTATATTGGATAAGGGAAACACAGGGCTAGGTCTATGTTCTGGTGTTGATCTCTCCTGTTGAAATTGTTTGCTTTGGTACAAAACCTGTTTGCTTAGCTGATAAAGCAAAGATAATGTTCCTTGCAAAGGGTTTTGTTTGGAAGCCAAAAAGAGTCCAAGACTATGTTTCTAGACATGCAGAAGGAGAAATATCTTCAAAGAGCACCCTTGCTATTTTGCTAGAGTCTACTTGTAGGGTATCATCACTACAGGATCTTGCAAGCAACAGTTCCACTGACACCAGTTCATGTCTGGGGTCTTCAATGGGCAATAGGCTTGACAGAAAAGCTTTTTCAATATCCCCTCTGCAAAAATCTCAGGCTTTCCTGGTTTTGCCCAGGGACATTCTGCAAAACCCTTGTGAGTCCCAGGCTGCAGGTCTTCCCATCATCTACCCCCTTCTGACCCAGGCATAGGTAAATACCTGCTTATTTAGAAATGTGATGTATTTATTTTGCCAGTCATTTACCTTGTAGTGCAATTAAAATTCTATGATAAACATCCACACTCTGTGAAAGTTCCTTTGGATCAGTCTTTTGGAAATTGTTTTATAGACCTGACTAACCACTTCCCAACCGGGTATGCTGAAAAGTATCTGCCGCTAATATAAGGGACATGCTGCTGAAGTCAAACTTTGAAGCCTGTTCTCTGTACTGTACACACACACACACACACATATATATACTGTCTAACACCTTCAGAAGTTAGTGGGAGTTATGCACACACACACTGACAGAAAAAACAAGCTTTTGAGGCTGCACAAAGCCCAGTTTATATAAAATCTTGTGGAGGTTTGACATCTGAGGAAGTGAGGAGCAGTTTGCAGCTAATGCCTTTCCTGTGAACTGGTCGGATGAATGGAGATTGATGTGGATGAAAGGTATAAAAATTACTTTATTGCCTCATAGGAAGGCTACAGAGCCTTGCATTTCATGTACTTTATATATGTAGCTACTTCCATCCTTACAAATGGGAGCTGTGTATCTCTTCTGAGGGAAGTATTGATTCCAAGGCTGTATGGGACAATTATACATCACAGAGTATTCTTATCAACAAAGCCTTGCTTCTTAATCCTGTTGCCAGAGGAAGCGGAATAGCTACACATTAGTTAACTATGGCAAACACATTCAAGAAGCACATTATAACCTTGCAGGAAGGAAGGAAGCTGAAGGGATCTTTACAGAAAAAATTTACAACAGACATGGTAACAGAATTATGAGAGCCTGAAAGAGAGATCTGACTGATGCACAAATAGAAAGAAAACCAGAGATTTTAAAGATGTCCATGGACTGACACTGTACGGGGAACTTTTGACTCTCTCACGTGAGACTTTGTAAGGTCATGCCTGTGCAGCAGAACACACTGAGTGACAGCACAGACAAGCCTAAGTGAAAGCTGACACACTGCAAAGACAAATTCAAGTTCCTACAACCATTTTGCTGCTGTCCTCTCCTGCATAAAATGTACAGGAATTTTCCAGGTTACAGCATCTTATGGCTCCTCGTCCTGCTGCAGTCTCAGTTGCCATGACAATTCCTGCTCAGCCTTTTGCCAAACCTGTTCTTTCTGGCACAAGTACAGAAGTGACACTGGCACAGCAGCTCATCACACTGAGCCACTTCTGGGGACAGGCTTATGTTTTTGTCTGCAGCCTTTGTACCAGGAGCTGGAGGAGCATGGGCTTATTTGGAACAACAGCCTGTGCTCAGTGCTGGCATTCAGGCCATTTTCTTGCTGGAAGAGAGGAGGCAGATCTGGGCCACGAAGCGTGACAGAGGGTGTGTTGGCAGCAGCTTGTCATGTAGAGGAACACTGGTGCTCTTTGTTAAGGCGACCACAGGGGTTGCCTGCAGTGGTGCAGTTGGGTAGATGAGGGCTGGGCTCCTCCATCCATCTGGAGCACTGATTTTTCCCTCATCTATCCTTCCCTTGAACCAGCATATTTTCTTGCTGCCGGCTAAAAAATTAGCCCAGTTCATGCTTCCCAGTAAAAAAGCTGAATCTACTTGATACTCGAGGGCCATCCAGCAGAGCATCAGGCAGGTTCCATGCTCTGCCTGCTTATGTCCAAGATCATATCTTAAACTTGAACACTTGGAATTGGTCTCTGGACATCACAACCCTTCCAGAATTTTCTACATTTGACACTGTGGTCAAACACGTAACAGGCCTCCATACATTGATATCTGACCTCCAGTAAGAGAGGGTGGATTGGGCTTCAGAACAAGACAGCACAGCACAGGTAGAAGGAATTTAGTTCAAGTTCACAGGAGAGCCTCATGTCAGCAGTAATTTGGCACAGACTATGTTCTGGAGTGAAAGCCACTACTCCAGTCAAGAAAGACCTCAATATACATATGCAGAAATCAGAACAGAATCAACTGGTAAATGAATGGGAATAACTGGCACAGCAGAGATATGGGTATTGAGCACAGATATGTCAGGACTAGTGACAGCTCTAGTTACAGACCTCTTAGAGACTCAGTAACTATTTTTTACATGGCACTAAAGAGATCTCCTGTTTATTGAGTTAGCACATTCAGTTATGATGGGCTTCTAGGAAAAATATCTCCTCAGAATAGTAACTTTAACCTCAGAACACATGTGGAAAGGAGTTTGTGACAGGTGATTTCTGGCAAAGTTGGCACATGTCACTTTAAGAACACAGAAATTCTCTTCTCCCAGTCCAGAGCACACTGGAAGCATCTTCTTTATTTGAACTATGAGCATCCCATTAGTCTGTAAGGATTTGTTTTTGAGATGTCTTGATAAAATACTGTCTACAGAGAGGATAGCTTAAGATCAGTGCCAAAAAAATCAACTTGAAGAAGATGCAGACTTCAGCTTCCACATCACCTGGCAGAACCAGGAATTTACTGAAATCTGATTATGTACAATTGCTGCTTTAACTGTGCACCATGGCCTGAAAGCCAACACGAGACACCCACTTTGACATAAAACATCTCCTGTTACAACTGTCCAACTCAGCTGACATTTTCCAGAGAGGCCACTGGAATTTTTCGGATGTCATCTTGTCATTAAGAAATTATAAAGTGCAACTCTTAGCGGTCAGAACTGTGAATGAGATGAGTGAGGATGTTTATTTTTCTCCTTGATTGCAGAGATGCTAAAGTGTATGGATTTTTTCTGTTTGAATAAAAGTACTGAGTATGAAGAATCAAAACTCAATTATAGCCCATGTAAGTGTTGCATGTAAGTCACCAGTGCTAGGATGCCAACACCTCTTACATCAGACAGGGCTTGTAAGACTTTATTAGCTTAAGTGATATCACCACAGAAGTGGGAATTACCTGTCAGCTGTGTGCAAAGCCATGAAAAATAAAGTTGTAGCACTAAAAAAAAGAAATTATATCTATAGCAAAGCATATCAAATACAAAGAAATAGTTCAAATATTACACAAAGCAAACTTCAATTTGATTGCTCTTGTAAAGTACATTTAATATATTTGCTGTAAAGGATACACTTTTTTTTTTTACTGATGAAAAAGACTAATTGAAATATGTACATAAACCATCAAGCTTTGATGGATATCTGGAACCAGCAGTCATGTTTAAAAAAGTTTGATTTGCATTTATGCTGTACTCTACTACAAGTTTCTGCCTGTTTAGTTTTCCTGTGGTGGCAGCAAATCAAAGCCATGTGGAACAGATCTTATTTGTTGCCTGTAAATATCAGTGGGTCACTGAAAGAAAGAACCAGTAAAACCTGGGGATTATTAGAAAAGAGATCTTTCCTTTGCTGCAATTAAAAAAACAAGAAAGAAAACTAAGAGGATTATATATATTTATATATATGTGTGTATATATATATATGGAATTGAATGGTATGTGTTATTAGAATAAAATAAAGCAGGAAAAAAATGCAGCTTTCTGGTTTTCTTGCTCTACTTACTTTATACTTTGAGATATTTTCTTATGAACTCTGATAGAGATACACACTCTGTGTGCCAGATCTAACTTATGTGTGGTACTGCATTTTCATAATTGGCAGAATCTAATACATTTTTAGATATTTTTTGGCACTCAGGGCCTGAGAGGGAAACTTTCTGATCTCAGCAGATCCTGAGCTGGTACAGAGTTGTCTTGCTGACTCTAATGGCTGCATAAAACATGTGTTTGTGAGAAGCTGAGAAGACACATTTCTCTGTACTGTGAAGACTGCAGCTATACTCAAAGCATTCATAAAACATTACAGCTACATCTTTCCTTGTCAAGCAGAATCCTTAGAATCAATTCCCCATAAAAGATAACTCTTAGTCTCAACAGTTGCTGTGATTCTTCTGTGTGGATCAAAGTCCATTTCAGAAACAAAACAAAAGCCTGTCTCTTCTTTAGGACTTCTCTTTGTAGAAGCCTGATTCTGTAAGCACACCCAGAACTCTTGCTAGCATCTGACTACTGCCCTGGAGTAGAGGCATGCTGACATGTGTACTTAAGGAATTTGACTCCGCTCAGTTGCATGGTAAATGTTAACTGAGTAAAGATTAGTTAAAAATCAAGGGATAAGAATTGAATTTGTCATGGTTTGTAGAAGAACTTCCACGATGTTTCGAGATGGGTTCTGCATAGTCCTAAGTACTGAAAGTAGAGTTGCAAAGAGCTATCTATTATTATCAGTTTCTGAAGTAGAGGTTGATGTGATTGTTCCCTCTGTCTGTTTTCAACCCACTAGTCTGTCTGAGCCTTTGGCTCTTCTCAGCCAAGTCTGACAAAGAAAAAAACCTCCTGTCTCCTCATTTTTAGTTGGATGGATAGAAAAGAAATGAAAGGGCTTGAAGAAATTAATATAGGTCTCAGTGTAAGAAACAACTTACCTTTTGTACTTAACACTAATGTATTACTATATTATAATTGCAAATATGTCAATTAAAAGTGATGTCCACTTTTCTAAGACTAAAAAAAAATATTCATGAGGTTTCTAGTAAGAAACAGCTCATTAATCCAAACTTAGATGTGTAGTTTTTAGCCACATGTACATAAGATCAGAACAGATCTGCTGTGTGTGAGGTTGTGGTGCAGGGTTTGCTCTTGCTGCTTCTTACTGGATATTTGCTAAAACTGGAAGTGGCATCCCTGAGGATGTTCTTTCATCAGTCAACAGCTGTGTGCTGGCTGTTTCCTTTCTGGACTTTCCTCTTTTCATACCAGTAACAAACCAGACTCTGCCACATAACTTCACTTAAGACTTTCTGTTCAAACATCAGCTCTCCATCCCAATTTTTAAATACATTTAAAGAAGAGAGAAACTTAGAGTCATCCAGAAACATTTCTGTGTGTAAAAACTTCTTGATGAGTGCATTGGCATGGTCATCCCATTCTTTCATCAGAAAATTCCCTGCCTTCTACAAAATAAATTCTTCATAACTTGTGCATTCTTTACAAACTATGTGAATTTCCCCAGGGTTTAAGGCATGCAGTTTCTGAGTCCTGTGTAGTACTCCTTTCCAGCATAGCCCTGTCTGGTCACGTTCTTGCCTGCCCCTTTCCTGTGAACAGTAACAAAATACAGGAGGCAAACACAGCTCCTTTGCCAAGATCCAGCATAAACTCGGATGGAGCAGGTGGGGACAGACAGGGGAGCACAAGGGCACAATGGAACAATGGTGACCAGAGCAATGATTTCAGCGTCTCACAGCTGTCCCAACCCACTGCAAGGTTTTTCTCGAGGGGGGGATGATGACAAAAGAGATTTGAAGGAAGACAATGAGAGAGTTTTGCAGATGTTTACAGGGAACTGGTCCTATGTGTGAGGAGCAGCATGGAGAAAGCACAAAGGTGCTTGTGTGACCACATCAGCAACTGGGTGACAGAGTTGGCATCGTTCACAGCAGCACAGAGCCTGGAGTTGATATCACAAGGGTTACTTGAGAGGATGATCAAACTCTGCTAAAATCATTCTTTCTAAAAAGAATGATTTTCTATACATCAAATATGCATCTCCTCTGCCACATTTTGCTTCAACCATATTTTCATCTGCACTCCTGCCACTGGAGGTTTATCAGAATGCCCCCTCTGTGCTGTGGATTTACTATTTCTCAGTAAATGCCATCAGCTTACCCTTGCTTTCCTTGGAAATCAAAAGCAAAAACTCCCTGCAGACATCAAGTCTGTTTCGGGGGTCCCCAAATTTCTTTACACAATCCTGCCTATCAGTAATAATTTACTTTTTGCCTTCAGAATTCATCTTTGTTTGGGGGTTCTAGAATTTAAATATTGAAAAATTACCAACTTACATTGGAAACAATTTGGTTTTCAGAATCACCTGGAATATATCAGCATCCCCAGCAGCCTGGTCTACACTTGTTAACAAAACACCCAAACCAAAGCAAAACTAATCTAAAATGGAATCATTGAAGTTATCTGCATACAAATGTTGTATACTGATCGATATATAACAGGGTGGTGTGTTGCAGCTGGAAACCAGCTTGCTGAGTTACATTCAGCTACAGTGCCAACTAAGGGACACTCTTTAGCCATCTCCATTGGATTGGTGCCAGATATATTCCTTTCCATGAAGTACGTTCTGTGAACACCAAAATGGGTTCTGCCAGATCAGTAGTGCTGTTTGAACTCACTAGACTGCAGCAAAGACAAAAGATAACACAATTTATTTGCTGCAACCAATGTCTTTGCAGCCGTTGCTCTTGTAGCGGGCAATTACTACAAAGATTTATCCCTTATCCCTCTTTCTCTCTCAGCGGTAGAAAAATTGAAGGCAAAACTTTTAATGTTGCAAGACCGTGACGACTCTGTGTTATTTCAAAAGTATATCAGTGCTGACCTTCATCCTTTACACAAAAAGCATCATATTGGTCATTCACAAAGGGAGCAGTTTCAATTTTAACATCAATGGCTTTCACGCTCTGCTGTTTGCTGCCCGTCTTTCTGCATATAATTGTCCTAAAATAAAGAAGAAGAAGAAAAAAACAAATCAGAAATGTTCTGGAGTTGTACATGCAGGTGAAATTTGGAGATTTTTTTTATCAGAGTAGTCAGGCATTAGCCTTAACTGTTTCAGCATTGGCACATGAAGTAGTAGTGTGGGAAGATCTGTGAAAAAAAGCCAGGGGAGAAATAGAAGTAATTAGGAAAATGTTTGCTGTAGATCAGTTCAAGGCACAGGGAGCAATAAAGGATAATTATCTTATTATATTCTGTAATATTTCTAAATATCAGACCTATACTTAGAGGTTTTAAGGCCGTATTTTAGTCTCACATTTCAGCAATACATATTTCCACTGATAGCACCTGGATATAAATGAATAGGAAGCTGAAGATTTGATTTGAAATTTTATAAATCATTAGCATTTGCATTAAAGAACCATTAAGGTTGCATACTTACTGCTCAAAAGCTAACACAGACAAACTCAGAAAATTCAGCTTGAAAGAAAAACAGTTGTGTGGTGTTTTTTTTAATAGCAATTTCACACTTTTGAGTAAACTCCATTTCTTCTAGTTCGGTACTGAGCAGTACCTAATCCATCCTGTTGCCTCTGATAGGCTTGAAGAAATGTATTAGATCTGTATTGGGTTTTATAAGCCTGTAGATGCTGCTGATCAGGTGAGAGTTTACTAATTCTCTCTTCTCTCTGCTCTACTGGCTGCTTAAAACTAGCAAATGGAAGAGAGTTTGTTGTAGAAAACACTGGTTTTTCTGTTACATTGAAGGTTACAAAGGCTGGGAAAGTAATTTCAGCCCAAATTTTTGCAGCTGGATATTAATGGTGTGGGTTTATATTTTTGTGGACAGCAAGCTTGTATTTATATTTGTGAACAGCAAGCTTGTAGAAGTGTTGCACAGTCAGCTATTCTACTGAGAGGTAGATAAAAATGCTTTCCACAGAGCGAATCCTTCCAGCAGAGGAAATTTATCATTTTGTATTGTGCAATGGTTGAACTAATGTGCCGTCAATCTTCCACTAAATTTGAGGAATAAAATAAGATACAACAATATTAAAAAAATAAAATAAAGGAACTAAAATGCCCATTCGCTGAGGGTGGAAAAGATCCAGTGGAAACACAGTATTTGATCATGTCCTTACATACTATGTAACCATTAAATTACAGAAATAGGCTGAATTATGGTTGTACAGACTATTTTCATTCAGGCAGGGGTTAGCTTTCGAGTAGTTAGATATGCAACTTCAATGTTGCTTTAATTTAAACAAACAAAAGCAACTTGAAACGAGCCGTATGGTGGTGGTCACGCATATGCACCAGAATGGTTCCTGCCACACTTCTCCTCTGGAAAACAACATGATGTCATTCCCTGCTGAAAGCCCCTTTAGAATTTCAAACCAAATATGTTTCCTTTGTAAAGAAAGCTCCACTTGATTTTTAGGGAAAAAAATCCCATCCAAAAAGTCACTTTTTAAGGACAATATTGTCTCCACAAGTTTTAAATCCAGTTCTCTCAGAATTTAATGGATTTAAAGTCTGAGACCTCTAAGTCAGTAATTAAGCACTTAGACAAAAGCAACTTGGTCTGCCAAAATGAGTTCAGATGACTGGGAGGATCAGGACATCAATTAGAAATTTTCTATATGTATATAGTATTCACATATTTTTCCACTGGGTCTTACAAAGTCTAAGAGAATTAGACACTTATGCCTCTCTTAAAAAATTAATTCATCAACCTTAATCTTTCCAATAATTACTCAGTTGCTTAGATATCTGGACCAGTTACGTCTTGCAACACTGAGCAGACAGATAATGATATGACTGCAAAAAAAAGTGCTTTTCATCTGTAATTTTGTACTTTAGGCTTCAGGCTCTTTCAAAAGAAAAAAAAGAAAGAAAGAAAAGAAACCAACAAAAGAGAACAAATTCATTTTGAAGACTGTTACCATCATAAAATTCTCATCTCTGAAAATCAGGCCACACTTATTTCTGTGTTCTATAAAAGATTAAAATTCCTGAGGCTTGGAAGCCACTTTTTTAATTCTCATCTTGAATTATCTGATTTCTAATTCCAATTTCTATATTTATGTATTTTGCTTCTGCCCAAAACACTGTAATTTCTTTATTAGTTCTTCATCAGGCTACAAAGTTATCTGTGGGTGACACATCTTGGTACAATGAGGTCATTGCCCAAACAGGATACCTGGCTCGTCAGTAATATCCTGTATTTATAGTGCCAGTTTTTCTCACTTTTTTCCCCCAAATATTATACAATAAATCACAAGTTCGTAGTTGATAGATTTTGTCAATTAGCTAATTCATTTTGAGAACCTTTCTCAGATGCTATCCAGTGTGACCAAACTTACAAAAGTGTACTTCTCATATAGTTTTAACATTATACTTTTATGTGTATTTTATGTATCTGCTCCTTAAGACTTTAATTTGGATTTTTGCCATATTAAAATTTATTCTATTAAAACTGCAATCCTTCTTCTATCCTAATGCAGTCCTTCTGGAATGAGGAAAATCTTGCCTTGTACACAAAACAGTGCTGGGTCAATGATTGGACTTGATTATCTCAGATGTCTTTTCATACCTAATGATTCTATGAGTCTAAAAAACTGAAGGAGAAAAAAAAATCTATTTAATCTCTTTCATTCCTTCTTCTCTGACAGTGTTTTCCCACCTCAAGCTCAGCCCTGCAAGCTTTAAGCACCTTCAGTGAGCTGTTATTGCTGCTGATGACTAGAGCTTCAAGAGTGCTCAGCATTTCTCAGTAGTGGGTCGATCAGACCTGCAATGCCCATGGCATAGAAATAGTCTCTTTGCAGTCAATGGGACTTCAGGTATGACTGAAAATACACATTAATAGTCTATTTTCTGAGTTCTTGAGGGTTCTCCTAAGTCCTAAAATGCTGGCTTTTAATCTATGATTAGAACTTAAATATACAGGTATATTTTTGTTGTTGTTCTAAAAGGTAGAGTGTGATGCTTTTAAATTTGTTACCACTTTCATGACTGAAAAATGGCTACCAATTCAGAATTCATCATATCTTTGAATTTTTCCAGCAGCAGCACAGCCATGCTGAAATAAGAGACAAAAAAATTGTACAGTTGTCCTACTCTTTCTGGCACCCTGCTGAGAGGTGTTGCTGCCTTGTTTGCTTCTGGAATGCTTTGAATTAGTGCCCTGGGGCATGCATCACGGCTGAGAGAACGTCACAAACTTTATACTTTTTGAGGGGTGCAGCCACCTACACAGCCGTTCAGAAGAATGTAATCATGTATGTTTTATTCTATTTTTGGATACTTTCATGCATTAATTGAACTTAAGCTCATTACTTAGCATACAATGTCATCTGATGCTCAGAGCAGTGTAATGCTTGATTTTGATTTTGTGCCTCTTACTTAAGAGACAGATTTGATTTCATTTTCCTTCTGTGGAGATTCCTGATGAAGGCAGATGTGCTCAGAAGAAACGTGCTGAGTTTGGACAGCATATCACCCATAACTATTGACTCTGATCCACATCTGCCTGAAACATCCGTGCATCGCTGAAAATTACTCTTACACAGCCATGAACTCACAATCTCAGCATAAAAATCAATCAGAAATGCTGTCATCATAGACCATGAAAGTACCACATATTATCCTGTAAGATAAAAGCTTGGTTGTGGTGTTGACAACAGCCCCTGCTCTCTGATGAAAAATTGGAAGGTACCTAAAGGAGTCTCCTTTGTTTCCTTGACAAACTACTGAGAATCTTCTCAGCCTACTGCCACCCAACTTGGTAGGACAAACTTCTCCATGATGCTTCTTCTCCTCTCAAGAGAGAAAACAGGAGACCAGGGATTCTGCACTGTGTTGAACCTCAGCTTAACTCCTTCTGTACAATATGATTTATACAACTAAGAACAATTGGCAGTCCTTCTTCTGTACCAACTCTGGAAAAAAGGTCAGAGCTTGGCCAATCTGATCACTGTTTTCCTGTTGTGCCGTGGCTCAGATATTGCAGAAATCATGTGCACACACAAGGAGAACATCTAATATGAAGCACAATAAAATATGAACCAGACTTCTCAGAAGCCTTCTGCTTTCTCTTGTGCTGCTTACATTTCTTTCTACTGTATTATGTAATGAATGACTAATTGGTATATTTTGTGCTTCTTTTAATTCCTCTGTTCAAAGATGGTAATGGCAAAAAAGCTGGAATGAATAGTATTTCTTTTACAATGTGCCATAATATGCCATAATATGCCATAATATAATACAGTTTAATAAATAAATGATAATTATATGCATGAACTGTTGTAATTATAGTTAATGTAATAAATTGTATGTATGTATAATAAAGTATATTTAATAAAGACATAGTATTTTCATATAAATTATAACTTTTGTTTATAGTAGTATCCACTGATAATTTTGCTTTCTAAGAAAATTTCAAGGCAATTTTGTAATACTTGAAAATTTTTAGTAAGCCCAAGTTAAAACATATGGATTTGACAGCTGAGTTTACATGATAAAGCATGATCCATCAGCACAGAAAATAGTGGGTGGGACATTTTTTGTAGTTGCTACTTCATCCGTCAGTTGATTTTAGGTATTGTAGTCTTAGTCAATAAATTCACTGAACTGAGTCAGAATGATCTTATGACTTTGATTCATAGTAGTATGAGCTTGCAATATATTCAGCTCAGAAGAACATCAGGAGCAATGTGTTTGTTGAGGCACAGTGAAAGTCTGGTTCATAACATACTATGAGAAACCTTCCCCTAATTAGAAAGTTAAAAACTTCATCAATTTTCTAAGGCAAGATAAATCTTTAACATGTTGTGCTAATTTTTTTCATGGGTCAGCTTTACTGTTTGTTTTTCTGTAACTAGGTAAGAGAAAAAAAATAACAATAGTCTGGGAGCCAAACTAGGGGATCTTTATTCTTAGTCTTTCCCCTCTGTATTTTGCGAAACTGCAAATTACAAAGCTGGCTCTGATGAGGAATAAAATATAAATGACATGTTCATGATTACCAAAGGGAAGAAAATTTCCCTGGAAACTCATGAAGGGGAGCTCAGGTGGGCTTTGGAAAGTCCATTGACTGGGAACTATAGAGGCTAATTTTGGCTGGATGTGACCCAAAGAAAGCAGCTGCTAAGTGTGACATGAAGACATTCCAACAGCAATACTGCCACTGGAAATGTCAAAAGGAGGTCTTACCAAGGCAGAACCAATATCCTTTAGATTCTTAAAAATATGCACCAAAATGTAGCCTTTTGTGCTTAAAATTGTACATATGACTACTGAAATAGTAAGGCCTCTGTTCATTAAATAAATATGGCCCATTCATGCAGACTTTCATACTGTAGCCCAGTATGAAAGATCTTATATAGCCATTTTACTCTAATATCACTAGGTACATATAATTTGAGCATTCTTAGTGCATGTAAAGGAGAATCATGTTGCTTCCTGGACTAGTTAGATGCTCAATGACAAGTCAAGCACCACTAGAAAGGTGGTTTTACCCAGTTTCACTTTACAGGCTCCAGTTTAATCCATGGCTTTTGCAACAGAGGTTACTGATTAGTCACAAAAGGGTTTAAAACAATACAAAAATATTTTCTGAATGCTATTAATTTACAAAGCAGCTCCATTCTCAGAGGAAAGGCTTTCAGATACAACAAAGCATTACAGTTATTCTGAAAAAAAAAAGGGGGGGGGCGCAAAATAGGTGAACATCTTTTGAAAAATAAAAAATCAACCTCATTAGAATGATCTGGCAAGTTAAAATCCTGGTATCAGCCTGCCTCTTGCATTTAAAAAGAGTAAGTATATCCTGTTTCTGTCTTCATTTGTTTGGATAAACAAATGATCACCTTTAATATCCTGCTGATAAAAGAGGTGCTTTCTTGGACTAATCCTAGTCTGAGCCCAGACCTTCTGAGCTTGGATGTGAAGAATTACAGTACACCATTGCAGGTGATGTCTCACTGGTGCCTCATTCAAGCCCTTCAGTACTGCCCTCCCTCCTCTGGAATAGCTGCTGAATGTCTTTTAGGATGGTCACATTTATTTTTCTCAGAAATTTTATGTGAGTTATTTCACTTTACAACAGGCCCACTGCTGTCCTGTGTTATGTGACTACACTCAGCTCTTTATCCTGCTCTGCCTTTCTAGCTGGTTTAAGGCAGAAATTCCTATTAACTTTCACAAAATGCTATTGCATTGCACCCTGTTTCTGTTACTCCATCTCTAAAGTCAGACTTGCTTTCCTGTTCAATATTGTGATTTATCTTGGTCTTAGGAATGGTTTCTAACCTTCTGGTATTAATTAATTTCACTAGCAAACCCATGCCTTTTGTGCCAAAGCTCACTAAAATTTTGCTAAATCCCTCAGAGTTTGTTAAAAAAACTTCCAGTAAAAATACAATTTATAAGTGGGAGTCATATCTCACTTAGTAAATGGCAGCTCTGAGGACTGTGATGCTACAGTTCAGCAGATGGTGGTTTGCGTGCTTGTCCTAGAAAGCACATAAAAAATATGTATTTTCTTTTGTGCATTGCTTTTCCTGAAAAAGTACATTTTCTAAAAAGTCATTCAATTATTGGACTGTCTCTTTTACAAGAAACATAGCTGTCATACTTTGTCCATGCTGTTGTCCCAAGCTGTGCTAAGAAAAAGTTTGCTTCTCTCTTCCCAAGGCTGATGGAAAGTGGCTCATGTCTATACTGCTCAGTGATATCCTCCCTTGGAGTAAACTGGCCATGTCCATGTCCTAAATTCAAATTTCCCAACTGAGCTTTATGTAGAAATCCCTGTTCCTGAAACACAATTACTTTGTTTTTACTTTACATGAGACTTTCTGAGATGATTGACAAGAAGCAGCAAGAAGACAAAGTCATCTTCTAGGAGAGCATGACACGAGCTGTGAGCTGTGGGACTAGAGTTTGTGACATGTTGGCATTTTTTAGCCCAAGACCTCCTCAGACAATTTCATAAGCAACTCTGGCATTTTGAATTGGACCATGCCCTGTCAGTTATGTCTGGATTTTTCTCTTGAATTACTTGACCTCAAATACATGTCTGGGAGCAAACTCATGTGCATTATCACCAGCAGAGCACAGCCTTGAAATAAAACCGGGAGCTTGACAAAGCAAGGTATCATCAGAACTGCTTCTCTGCAAAGAGCAAGTGGGTCTATTTTAGCATGTACACCTGGATGGATTTCAAGGGACCCACAAGCCCAAGGCTTTACAAATACAGATGAGAGGACTGGCAAAGGTTAGCAACTGACCCTTTACTTCATTCCTTGGATGTTGCTTATTTTCTTTCCCAGAAAATGTGCTTTTATTACCATACTGTCAGGTACTGGGCAAGTCCAATGCAGAAAAAGAAATAGGCAGTCTTGTGAAATGCCATATTTGAGTCTTATTATTATATTTCCCACTGGTGTCATCTGCAGTGAGGGCCCTGTTGTGTTTGACACTGTAGAAGCATTCAGAAGCAGTCAGAGTAAAACCCAAAGAGCTAACAAAGGAAGGAAAAACACAGACGAAGTAATTTTCCTGTTAGCAAACATCTGTTCTGTGGTCAGTCGAGAAAAGAAGCCCTCTCTTCTGACTCTCACAGAAGAGCTTTTTCTAGCTGACTCTGCTTGCTCACTCTGGACTTATCCCCTCTGGAATAAGTCCTCCAGGGACTGGGCAGGAACCAGCCCAGGGCAATTTCACACAAAGGAGCAGGTTGACAGCCCTGTAGGAAGTCTGGCATAGAAGAAAAATTCTAAGCAGAGCTTCAAAGCTGTTACAGAAGACATACATGGCTCCATTTCTCTGTAGGCAAATAAGGAGCAGGATAGGGAGTAGGAAAGCTTCAGCTTTTCCATCCTACAAAAGCACTGGAAATGAGTACATTTGCTATGGGAATATTAATACAAGGTGTTGAAGATATTTAACAATTTCTAAAATAAATAGCTGTTTTCTAATATGCTGTGCACAGAGTTGATATTAAGACCAGTTGGGTCATGTTCACTTCCCAAATTTCAAAAATCCCATAAAAGAAGTCAAGAGCCTACAGGACATGCTGCCCAGTGCTGTAAGACTCAACACAAAGTTTTGCAGCGTGACATCTGAATTCAAGAGATAGCAAAGAGAGCCTTTCAGAGAACTCTGCCACCTTTTTTTCATTTATATTCTGGCAGATCACTTGATGGTTTTACTGACTCACTTGTCTGACATGCAAGTAAGTCATAAGAGTGTCATTTTTAGTATAAATAGCTATTAGGGCTCATCTGACAAATGAGACTTGCCTAACGACACTTCATTTCCTGAAATGCAACAATGTGTAATGCTTTATAAGTTACACATGTCAGGACTGACTAGTAAGTGGCTTACTTCTGGCTTGCTGGGAGAAGTTATCCCTACCTACTTGTCAGTGGCTCTTCTCAAAAGATTCCCAAGCCCCTGGACTGCCAGGGATTTGTGTGTGTGAAGAGCCCTGAACCCTGAATTGGGTTGGCCATAACAACTGCAAGGGCAAGACAAGAACCTCTCCTTATTCCTGTGAAAGAAGTTCTGTCTCAGGCTGCTCAAACCACAAAACCACCCAGTTTATTGTGTCTTTGAATTTGCTGGCAGGGATCTATTTGTTTAAGCAATTTCCATTCTGCATCAGTTGAAATGAATCATATTCGTCAAGACCTGCTTCTTGGGCTAGCCCAGTTTGCAGGGACTGAAGTGGGAATATTTAAATATGGATGACCTGCATTTACATGAGAGTCATCAGAAATTTGACAGCTACCCAAACTGGGCAGGATCTTTAGTCCAAATGCTCCTCTTTGCCCATAGAAGAGGTATAGCCCAGAGAGCAGGCAATATAAACATGCTCACACTGACTCAGTGCTGTGCCTCTGCCATAACAGGAGAAACTCCCACAGGTTTCCAGGCTATGATTTGGCTGTAAAAGTAATAATAAGGACAAAATAATCAACAGTGATGGATATATTTACCAGAAGTGGGATTGTAATTAATCACTAAAACCATAAATAGTCATCAGAAGTGAACAAATCACAGACTTGTGCAAAATCTGGAGAATACATCTAGCAGTGAAAAAAGTCCTTACATGTCTGCTAGAGCTCCTGTTCAGTTTTAAATCTAAGTGATGAAAGGAGGGCTGAAGCATGTCAGAAAATCTGCAACACTGTGAACACTTCAATCAGATCATTTGTTTGTGTTTACATCTACTGCTAATGTCTAATCCATTTTTCCTCAGGAGAAAGATTGGGATACCTTCCAGACACCAAATAAATACACCAAACCTCATTCTTCCTGGAATTAGGAACTTCTATGTTCTAGTTATCATGCTCCCTCCTATTCCTCTCCTTTCTGGTGTACACAGTCCAAGAGGATATGGGAGAGTATTCAAGCAAAGCTCTGTGATCTGCTCTGGATGCCAGTCAGCTGCTGGGAGGATTCCAAGGTTTTAGACCCAACATATAAAGTCCTGAACAGTTTTGGACCTGGCAGATGTGGGGAAGTCCTCTGTCATTCAAAGATGTGGAGGTTCATAAAGATAAATACACAAGGTGTGCCCAGCAAAGAGCCCATTATTTTAAAAATTATTTTCCATACTTCCCTAACTTGTGGGCATGCTGTGAAGCCTGCTTTCCTTTCTCTGGGTTATTTCAGTTGATGTGGAGAAGTTTTTCTGTATACCAGCTGTCCTTTATCCCTGTTGTCATGTTTCCAGTTATCAAGTAAGAGCCCAAAGTATTGAATCAGTAATTTTTTTTTAAAAAGTAACTAATTTAGTAAAATAATTGGAGTCCCTTGTTAATAGATGTTCCATTACTTTAATCATTCTTGAGCCCTTTTTTGAGACACTTTAATACCTTTCCCAAGACACGGTAACAATACATATAGTATTCTGAAGGAGGCTATTACACTGACCTACATGTATATGATTTTTCATATTCTCCATTAGATTCCACAAACACTCTAGCAACTTCTTTGTTGGCTTGAATGTTTATTTGTCTGTTTTAACTACAGCTGCAGTCTGACAGAGGTTTTCTTTGTGCTGTCCATAGCAATGTCCTCATATCTTTCCTGGCCTGACAGAGGTAAATCAGAGCTCTGTAAAGATATTTTCAAGTAGAGTGCATGTTCCTCCTGCATGTATTGTCACTGAACTCCTTTTGGCATCATTTTACCCTTTTATCTAAATTCCTCTGCAAATCTCTATATTGAAGCTGAACTTGTTAATCTTAAACAACTTTGTCCCATTTGCACACTTTGCACTCGACTGCTCAGTTCTTTCTCCAGAGCTACATTAACTTACAATTAAAACAGATTAGCCTTTTTAGGCAGCATACAATTCCTATTTTTCCCCAGAGCCAAAAATATCCAGTTAGCTAACCAAGTAACATACTTTCTGGTGCTTGCCCAGCTATGGGTAAAACAGCCCCAGAGTATCAAATTCCAGCTCTGAAGAACTTTTCTCTCTGGTGAAGCTTTCCAGTGAAGGTCAGATCTGGTGACTGCACAGCAATGGTGTGCTGATGTGCCCTCACAAGGTTTTTTCTGATAAATAGTTTAGAGACTTCCATACTAAGGACAGGTTTACTGGAGGAACGGAGCACAGCAAGTTGGAAGGGATGAAAAGTTTTCATTTCCTCCCCATCCTTATGCTGTGTTTTTATCACTGTACACAACTTTGATACTGAAGATATTCGGTCCACAGCTGAGCTATTAATAGTCACAGCTCCAGTGCCCACAGCAATTAATTGAGGATCTCACTGGACTAACTAGTGGTATTGCTTAGATAAAAAAAGCAATGATCTCTTCTCCTACCCATCATCATTCCTTATTTCCAGAATACAGGGGTTGTATAAAAGACCCGGTACAACAACTTTGCCATAGACTTCTTACAGTTGTTTGGTTTTCCTGGCTCATCAGCCTGCAAGACATCTCAGCAACTGTCTTGGGAGAATGATTTTTAGGGTTTAGATCACTGTCTTTTATTCTGAGACATTTCTATATTTATTTATTCATTTATTTATTTATTTGTTTGTTTGTTTAAATTACCAAAAGTACTTACAAACACGTTTCCAAACATTTTTTCCCTTGGGAAAAAATATAATCAGAGAAAATGGTTGCTTTTCCTTGAAATTCTTTAAATATAATATTTCATTAATAGTAATATTTTTCTGTCCTTTGGAAATTTTATTACTAACAATACAGAAATACCAATGCCTACTTTAAAAAATGGTAACTGTCACAAAATCTAATAATATGCTAAAGGTTGGAAGCATTTTTTTCATAAAACAAAATTCATTCGTCACCATCCAGCATTGAAAATGGATTTGAAATACTCCTTCTGGGCAATTCCTGTATGGTCCCAGCATAAGTGACATCAGATATCCCCTCAAGGCCTCTATTTACATTCCTGCTTTAAATTACTCTCTACAGAGGCAATAATGCTTCGTGCAAGGAAAAGCTCATAGTGCCATGTGGGGTCACCTGAGCTACCTCAAACACATTGAGGGACAATGCCAGTTCCCTGGTGAGCTTTCTCAACAAACTCTTTACCACACGTGGGTTACCAGTTCTAAGTGCATCTGTGGCCTTTTGAACATGCCTATTGTCTGTCCAGCCATGCACTGATACCTTAGACAGACACGTCTTTCCCAGGAGAGGGTTAGTTTGCTGAGCTTCTGGAAGGCTGGAGAATAACAGTGGGAACATTGACACCAACTCCAGCACTGTGTCCTCAGCCTGCAAGGCTCCTGAGGGCTCAGCATCCCACTACAGGCCAGGGGAAGAAGTGCCACAGTGATGTAATTCAGCAGGAAAGAGGAAGAGGAATTTGCGTCAAATCTGGGAAATTGTAACGTGAGACTGACAAAATACTTGTGTACCTGCAATATTAGCTGTAAAAAACTAATTCTTGGGGGAGAGTGGCAAATTTAGCTGTATGTCATGGTGCTTGAATTGTGGCCAGTGTTTTTCAGCAAAACTTAGTCAAGGTGGAAAACATGCTTGACAAGCAGCATTCATGCTTCCCAGAAAGTGTTATGCTGTTGTCCTTACCCAGCAGAGCCACTGGCGAGCCATCCTGTGGTGCAGCCAGCAAAAGAACAGTCCAGAACAGCCCTTTTCAGTTCTTCTGCAGTTGCTAAGCGAGCACTCAGGTCAACACAAGCTTTCTCAGCTTCAGCTAAATCCAGTCCCTGAGAGTTGTTCTTGGACTCAAGTGCAAACACTTTCCCTGCAACACCAAGAAAGGACATGTCATCTATCACAGAAGCACTCAATACACATTCAACAGAAATATTGCAAATTATCACCAAATAAAGCCTTCATGCTTTTACTAGGTTTATTTTAATGGCCCACCTTTCTTTTTAAAAAGCCTGATTTAATCAAGACTGTAAGTACCCTTGAGTTAGCTTTTCTTTTAATTTTGTCCACCTCCAGAAAAGCAAGAATGGCTAAGCCACTAGTCATTCCTAACTCAGTGGAGAAGCTTTTCCTGCCTCTGTAAGTCTGTGCTTAAGATCTGGAGAGAGAAAGCCTGATACTCTCTCATATGCACATATAAAGTCAAAGTCACAAAGAGCACCCCCTGTATGCTACTAACACCTGAATCCATAGCTAAACTCTTTACAGTTATGCTAAAACTACATCTATAAAGTATACACATGCCAATATAGCAGCCCTGTCTTCCATGTCAGAAATAGATTTACACTTATTTGCTAAAATCAAAATTATATAATTCTATTACATCTTCTTATAAATTCAGACTGCTTCATTATCATGCCTTTTTGGAAAGATAGACAATTTTTTTTTTATTAATGGAAGGTGGGGTGGTTTTTTTTTGAATGAGCATGAGAACATATTTAGCATAACATTTTTTGTGTTATTTTTATTTTCAGTTCAGTTTATTTTACTTTAATTTATCTAATACTGGGGAAGCTGAAAGGGTGAAAGTTAGAGGTTTTGGCAACAGGTCATTTGGGGTTTTGGCAATGAAGCTTGAGAAGTTACTGGGTTGTGGAATAAACATATTAGCTGGGTGCTCCAGAAAAAGAAACAAACAATGAGACCATTTGCAGCTGACATTTAAGTTGCCATAACTATCTTTTTTCCTGATATTAACATCCTTCAAAAAACTTCCTAGATTTCAAAGTCACAGACTGAGATTGCTTGCAGTTGCAGGAAGAAATTTTTTAATTACTTCTCATTCAGTAAAGGCCTGGAAACTCTTATTTATGTCTTATTTGCAGACTGGATTAGTGGTAGTGATTATATGAATGCATAACTTGCAGCACATATCAAGTGTTCACTACATAGCCAGCTTCACACTCATAGGAGATATTGACCAGTATTGGGAATCCTTCAGACTGATTCAGCCCAATTTTGTACTCATCACATACTCTTGCAAGAAACTGGTAAATCTGATTCTAATCCTAAAGCAGAGACTTATACAGGGTAGGTCTGCCCCCAACAGCTTTCTGTTCTTACCTGTGAACAATTAAACCCACTAGAAGAGTCACAGTCCTTACATCAAAAAATGTAAAGTTTCCCTCAAGCAAACATGTAATTTATGTTTACATTAGCTAACAAGGGCAGATGAGTCCCAGTAAATACCCCTTCTTTGGTGGGAATTCTACATGTGCACAGCAAGATGTTATCCTGACTTGGGAAAATGGCAATTTAAATAAGCCGGACAAGCAGCTATGAGAAGGAACAGAAATTCAGAGCACCCAGAGTGGTTTTCCTAAGGAAGCTGAAGTAGCTGACCAAGGAATACAAGCAGAAACACAGGTCAGTGTGACAGCCACTAGATTGCATCATCTTTGGATTCTCCACTGTAATCAATACCATGAACTGTAATTAGAATGGGGGAGGGGGGTTTACACTAAGCAGTGAAAGCAGCAAGCCTCTACATCCCTGAGTACACAAACACCAGGATTCTTTGCAACCTCCCAAATAATGCACATGACACGAATGGAGTTCCTGCTTCTAAAGCCTGGACAGACACAGTGAAGTGTGCATGGCCTAGGGAGAGACACAGTATAAACAGAGAGACAATGGTTTTGAACAGCCATCCTTAAGTTACAAAACAACTTTTGCTTCTAAAGGAAAACAGGGATTAAGTGTAATGCTTTACAAGGCTTTTCCCAACTAAAAGCTTGTCCACATTCTACACTTCACCATTCAACTGTCAGGATTGAGGTGCATCATCAAAGACATATGGGGCAAGTTTGCATAACATCTAAGTTAAATAGAGAATTTTATCTTGACTTAGCATAACCCATATTTTCTAGCTATTAGTATTTCAGTTAGAAGCCCTAAAGAAAGGAAAATCATCAAGCTTTGAGTTCCTTCTAGATACAATTAATTAATGATTTAGTCATTTTACCAGTAAGCAAGAGTTACATTTTTAAGAGTTTAGGCTATCGAAGACAAAGGCTGAGACAGCTTCCCTTGACTACTCTTATGTTGTTTGCTAGTACTTAAGATACTCTAACTTTTTACTAGAACCTATGAAGATGCGGTCAGAACAGTCTCTTGTCCTTCGAAAAGATATCTGGGATGATCAAATTTTAGTAACAAATTAATTAGAAGGTGAGCTAGGAAAAACTTACTGGTTGGGAAGTTACAGTGTACTGCTTTATAGGAAATTCTGATTAGCCAGAATTTGGTTACAAGTGGGTAAAAAAGGCCAACCTGTTCACCAGACCTGAGAATTTTCTTCCAAGTTTTAGAAGCTCTGTGGCTATCTGTCCAGTTTTCAAGATGTACCCTCTGCTTTTTTTTTAATTTCTTGCTTAGAAAATATAATAGTGAGTAAGATTAACTTATCAGATGTTTGACCAACAGAATATCTGGATCCTCAATATCCTGAGAAATGTGACATCACTGAGGGGCATTGACAGGGAAAAAATGCAGGAGACATGCTAGCATGGTAGCAGGAAAAACACAAAAGCACATGAAAACAGGAAGTTCCCTTAAACAAAAAAGGCTGTACAATTGAATATTGCACCTTACAGTGTCATGGCTAACATACTCAAGATATTGATGTAGTAAATTTTTCTCACTTTAATCTCAAAAGTGGTATCATTTTCAGCCTAAGGGAATCCAAGGGTCCTGGATTGTAACATTTTTATCAGTCCTACTTGTAATGAAATGTTTCTTTAAAAAGGATTGTCTCGCATACTTGATGGCATAGCAGTCATTTTTTTTATATTTGGGTGGTTGAAATCTGTGTTATCTCTGAGATAGTATCAAGAGTTGTGTTCTCACTCTCTTTTAAATATGAGACTGATGTGTATTTCCATAAGACACAGGATGAAGGATCATGTTGACATGAAGAATGTAGTACGCCTTTGGTTGTGGTACCTTTGAGCAGCCACCATGTCTGAGCTCCCTCTCAACTCTGTCAATTCATTTCTGCCCTTTAACTTTTGTTTCCCATAACCCTTAAACTCCATGGTGGGGGGGAGTGGAAATCTGTTACCAAAACTCTACACACTTTTCTGAAGCTTTTCGAAACCAAACAAGTTCCTTTGATTTAAAGATCAAGCTAAAAATCCATGTAAAGTAGTATTTCTCAGGATGCTTACTGAACATGTTGAGTTTAGGAGGTTCAGAATGAAAAAGATCCTTGTCACAGTAAGGTTCTTTTAGATTTCCATTTGAAACAAGTGATAAACTTTTAAGTTCAGTGATGAGGCATAAATAAAAAGACATCATTCTTCCAGCTGCTATTTGTCAGTGGGATGCACAGTTCACATGAAAAATTCATGCTTGAAACAAAAGAGATTGTCTCTTTAATAACTAGCCTATATTAAATTGCTAGCCTCTTCCATTATCTGATCATTATTATGACAGAATATTGACTATATTTTTATATATAGATAATGTTTTCATTATTTTTTTGCTATGGATTAATATAGTTTTTTAGTATTTAAAAGTATGTATTCTGATTGAAAACATACCCACAGACACATAGATGTCAGGGCTTCTAGGAATCATTTTTATCACTTTGTTCAATTCCTGCCCAACTAGACAGTAGATCTCCCCTCATAATTCCACCACCACGTCCAAAATTTCATGGTTGAATTAGAGCATGTCTTTTCACCATGCATCCAGTCATGATTCAATGCCTCCAAGTAATGGAGAATTTACAGCACAATTTATAGTAATCTGTTCCAATGGTTCATTACTTTTACTCCACCTTATTTCCAGCTCCAAATTTTGCTAAACACAACCTCTAATAACTGATCCTCATAATGCTTTCAAGACTTCAGAGACATCTACAATCAGATATATGGAAGTATAGAAAAGGAGTTCTTCAAAAATAAAACCAGTCCAAAAGCTGTTCCTTCATATTTTATGGAAGATCAGTGAGTTTAACAAAATTCTATTGGTTAGCAAGAAAAGGGTTTGGCTGATTTATTTTTTTTACATTAACAGATACAACAAGAAATTCTTCTGAGGTGCATAGGCACAGCTCAAAGTCCATTGAAATTACTTCAAATTTATCATGTCTTCAGCAGGGTTTGCATTATGCTTGAAGAAGGAACATAAAACTGCATAGTCTAAAATACTTTAAAGACTGTCCCTCAAAAATAATACAAAATAAAAGCACTCCAAAAGGCATGCCCAGTGTGCTGACCCCACAATATGACACTTCTTATTTCAAAGAATAAAAACTAATCCATTTCAACAAAACAAATTTGGTGAAAGATGTGCAAATGTGGAGTCCAATACATTTTTACTCGAATGTTAAAAATTTTGAATTGAGGTAAAAGAGAGCAGAGGAAGAGAAGGTCACCTCCATACTTTGAGAGAAATTTCGTTTTCATTTCTATGGATGAGTGTAACAATGTAACTTGATTGTAAGTGTAAAGGTGGAAGATCCACTAACTCTACAATTGCAGACAGAGATTTGGCTAATTACCAGTTCTACTTAATGTTCACAAATATGGAGTTTATTTCTGTGAGAAACAACAGTGAATGATGTCTTATTCAATTCAAAAAATATTGCATCATCAGAAAAATAGCAAAATCGAGATGTCACCTTTGGATTCCCCATCAGCTAAACTCAGCCCGAGCTTAAATTTTGATTTTACTGGACACTTTAGGATCAAAAAGTTGGAATTGGTCAGGCAAGAATGTGTGTTATTTTGCAAGCAGGAGAATGAAATGTGTAGGCACCTGCTACTGAAGCGTGAGCGTCTAGAGAGTGCAGAAGAGAAAAAACATACAATTTGTCTTTTACCTTAAAACAAGGATGCCAAACTAATACTCTAGTAGGGGATTTTTCCTGATTTAGATGTCATCAGTTTCTAGTTAGAGGCGTGTCTCAGATCCTCACCTACTTGTGCCCAGCTTTCTGAACTCTGGATCCTTTCACTTGCAACCTCTGCTGTCACTACGCTGACAGCAGTGGTCACTGCTGATGACTGGCTTGATCAGTAGGGCTTCACATAATCCAAATTTAGCCAACAGGCCAGCCCCAGTTTGGCACAATTAGTAAAGCTTTGAAATCAGTACATTTTTCATTTCAGGAGTGTCTCAGTACAGTACATGAATTGCCATCACCCTCTTGTGACACACTCTGTCTCAGAGCAGGTACTTTGCAGAAGAACTGTGGTTCATACGTGTAGCTATTTTAGGAGCCACGAAAAGACAAAAGAGGGAGACAAAAAAAGTGGAGGCAACTCCCGTGCAGGATTCAGTGCAAATGGAAAACAATTTAACCCCCCTGAATTTACACTGATACTGATACTGTGGCAGCTGAGAACTGCCACGATATTATTCTCAGTAACTGCACCGGCAGTGGCACACCATGGTTCCCTGAGGTACCATGAACAAGCATGAACAAGTCCTTGGGGAGCCTTCTGTCCCTGTGACCTGGACCTGGACAGCTTTGAGCAAGCACATTTCAGTTGGGAAAAAAAGCTGCAAAGCGAAATAAAGCTCTATTTTATTTCTACATTTGCCTGAGTATTTCTGCAGCCTATTTGTGCTACAGCAATATGTGCTGTGGTAAATAATGGTCAAAAGAGATCAATTAAGCTGCAAAGCTTTACACCTTCACCAGACCTCAACGGCCGTCAGTTTTATTGCCTGCTCTCTGTCATTATTTTTGTGTGAGATAATAAAGTGGAAGTCTTCCTTAGGGAAATACATTGCAACCAGTTCCAGAGGTTTGACTGTAACGGGCCAGACTGAATATCACAGGTTTTTCACGAGACATATTTGAAATCCCTTTAGCAGTTTGCAACACAGTCGGATACCTTCAGTTAAAAATAACAAATACACAAACACGTATGTGTCACTCAGAATGGTCCATTGGCATTTAAGTGACATTTGCATGTATTAGAAACTAGCACAATTGTATTTGCACCCACAACTTAAAAAATCAGAAGGTGATTTCCTGACTGGATCAGGCCAGAATCTGCTAGAAAAGAAAGTATTAATCCTGTTTCATGCTCTCAGATCTTTTTAAATACATAGCAGTAAATGTTAAGCTGACGTACAGTGTTTTCCTCTGTTTTAATCCAGACCGTTTTTAGGACAGTGTTACAGTTGTTTGCTTGACTATTAATATTAGGAGAACCCACTGAAGATCAAGTTAATAGCATCTTACACATCTTTCACAATGCTATTTAGAATTTAAATAAAATTGCAAAGCACAGTATTATAATAATGCTTGTAAAGCATTATTATAGTTAAGTATTTCAGATATTCTGCATTCTATATCTGCATGCAGATATTCTTTCATTCTATAAATGTTTAACCACCTGTGAAGTAAAGTTGACAAACTGTTGAATGACAAAATCCATCATGACCTCTGGCTTTAAAATGATCTCCAACTTTCTTTTTCCTTTCTCTTTTAGAAGATGCCCATTCTGGAATCAAGAAGCTAATTTAGTTAATTTTATGGAAATAATGAAAATTGTAATGTGTCCCTGAAAAAAACAAGGGGATCTTCAGGTGAAGCATTCTCAGCAAGGAAAATTATTATTCCTGCCTCGTGTCCTTAAGTTCTGTGAGGAGTCCTTTTTCATGGATATTCTTTTTCCCCCTCTTCTTATTTCAAAAGCATTTTGCTAGGGAAGGAGTACACCCTAAAACCAGAATCACAGTTTTGCCTACTACAACATAATGTAGTTGTCTGATGCTCCTTTTCCTTCATGCTTAATGAAATTTAAATTCTCTTAAACTTTACAAAAATGAAAATTAAAAAGGAAATTATTCTCTTCAACTTTACAAGACAGGGTTCTGTTGTATAAATGGTATACATTTATACATTTTACTCGAAGCAGTAGAAACATACAGGCAAGAATAATTTTATCCCTTTCCTTTGCCTTACTTTGTCATCAACTGAAAGAAATTTAAGTTAATCAGGAAAAATACTCTGAGAACAAACAAGAAGAGGTTTTTATTGCCTTATAATGTTGAAGTTCTGTTCTCTGGAATGATGCAGCAAATATCAAAGGATTAGGGTACTGAAATAAAAAAATACTATTTTTTTAATCTGTATTTATTGTATTTATTTTTGTATTTAATACAATCTATTGCAGCTGTGAAAGCAGAAAAATGTGACCATTCAGCATTGCTGTCCCAGGAAAAGACACAGTTGTTTCAAACATAAGTTGTGTTTTGGTTTAGACAAGTTGGCCATCATTATCACTAGCTGAATCATTAAAAGAGCATTAGGCTACTGGAAACTTTCAAGGGATGTAGCTATTCAGGATCACCATCAGTGAGTAGAAAGTCCCATTTCAGACTAAATGGTAGCTGGTGCTTCAGCCAAATCTGAGTCCTGATCACATCCCTCAGCAGTGAAGTGCAGATGAAGCTCACGTGCAGAAAGGTGAGCAGTCATTTCCAGTGTGTGTGGCAGTGAACAGAAGAGGTTAGCAAAGTCTTTCACTTCTTGGATTCCCTTCCTCAAGTACTTGTCTGTATAAAGTGACAGATCTGAAGTGGAGAGATGGGAAAGATCTTTGGAGAAAAGGTACTTTGAATTATAAGGAAAGGTCTCCTAAAATATAGCTGAGTTTTCTTGGTTGTGTTCTGGCTTTTTTTCGTTATTCTTATTTTCTCTGGAAAAGTTCACTATCCTGTCATTTTGTTGTAATAAAATAATCTTAGCCTTCTGGGATCTTATTTCCTTCCTCTGCTTAACCCCAGGATATTTGTAAAGTCTCAAAAAGGTCTGAATCAGAAGTTTCCTAAGGCAAACTGGGGCGTGTATTTTAGCTTCTTATTAAAACAACAACAACAACAAAATTGGTTTGAGCTTTTTTTTTTTTTTTTTTTTTTTTTTTTTTTTTTTTTCCTTATTAAATAACACATTTCAACATACAGCTCTCGTTCCAGCCATAGCAACCCAGCCCAAACTGAATGGGAGACTCACCATCAGCCTGGACACAGATGATCTGAAGTATGAAGAAGACAGATCCCACGCCCTGGAGAAAGGTGAGAGAGAATCTCTGAGCGCCTGGAGCCATTGCCCTGCTTGCAAAGCCCTCAGCTGCAGGAGGTTGGCTGCCGAGGCTTTTTCTCTCTCCTCCTCTGCACTTTCGTAGCGGGGTCTGCGGTGATGATTTCAAGGAGCACTTTCCCTCGGCAGGATCTTGCGTCTTGGGTTTGCACTGAAGGCGGGAGGGGTGGAAAAAGAGGGAGGGAGAGAGGAATCCTTGGCTTGGCTAGTGTGAAGGGGAGGGGAAGGTGGGGGGGAGATGTCCAGCCAGCTGGGGCTGGGGAGAGGCTTTATCCAGCCCGGTCTGCAGGGCAGCGCACAGAGAACCGGTGTGAAAAGTCACATTGTGCTGCCGGTAAACACCTAATGGATCACGGTGGAAGAAATGCAGAAGCCGGGAGGGAGAGAGAAGTGGGGAAAGGACAAGCGAGGAGCAGCAGTACTCCCTGTCTGAGACCAGAAGGGCAGTACACAGCTGGTGCGGGCACACGGTGAGTTTGTGGGCTCAGCTGTGCATCTCCAGAGGGATGGCTGCAGGCGCGGGAGCCCGCTCCTCTCCACAGCACAAAATCAGCCAGCAGTGCCTTGCTGAGGTCAGTGGCTGCTGCAGCAGAGGGATGGTGCCCAGGTGAGGGCTGAGAAGTGCCGAAAGGCATGGGACCCTGGCGACCAAACCTCCCTGAAGAACAGCGCTGGGATGGATTAATCCTGCTGTTTCAGATTCCAGCTTCAGGACGGGCATGAGGAACTGAAGGTTGAAGTGGGGTCCCTCAGCTGGTCTCTGTCAGCACTCCTGGTCCAGATGAATGGGCTTGGTCAGGTTTGAACACTCTGAAAGCAGCTGATGAAGGGAGTTTCCAGTTCCCACTAGCACTTATAGAACTGACATCTGCCCCTCATTCTCATTCGTCTTATACTTGTCCCAACACAAGTCAAAAGAAACCCCTACAATGAGAGGAAACATACTAATGGTATGATGGTGATGCCAGGATTTATTTAGCTAAATATATAAATGGAATAGTTTTGTGTTGCTGTTGGAACTCAGCAGGGCTCAGAAATGTTGTTTTCATATTCCCATCCTATTTTGCTTTTATTTCAACTTCTTAAAATTTTTTCCCTTAGAAATTTGAAGCTGGGCAGAAATGTTCAGTCTGGCAAGAAACTATGAGCTACCAGAAGCAGAAATAAGGAGCTGACCCTTCTCACTGCCAGAAGCCCTGGTGTCCTACAAGGCAAGGTGCTGGTGGGCAGCTACAAGCATGGTCTGAGAATTATGAACTTGTCCAGTGTTGGTTTTGATCTCACAAAAATTACACAAGCGCGGGAGCTTGAGTATAAGGAATTCAAGGAAGCAAGTAACACCGTAGCAGTAGAATTTTTTAAAGTACCTACATTTGATGAATTTGGGAAGACGATGCTCTGATCCTGTTGACTTTAAAAGAATTGTAGCATTCTTCCTCTTCTGTGTGCCCATAACTGGCATATGAACGTCCATGCTGAAAACTTGCAGATGGGGTTTAGGTATCTTTGAATTTTCTCTTTATTCAGAGAATAAGAAGGGAAGCAGGAGTGGGTTTTTTGCATTGCCTTTGCAGCTTAACTCATAAGGATTGCCTGCAAAATTAGAAGGATGGGATGTTTCTTTTCCACTCCATCCTTAACATAGGATGGTTGGCATAACACAACTACAAAAGTGCACTTTCATTTCACAGAAACTCCATGGTCTGTATAACAAGAATGAACACACAACATGACAGAAAGAGAAACAGAAAATTGTAATGTGCTCTAAGTTTATGTTTCTTTTACTAGCAATGTAGATAATGGCATAAAATGCAGTTTTAACCCTTTGATACACCAATAGTCCTACCTCTTCTAGTGAGACAGCAAAGAGATTCCATGAAAACTGAGTAAGTAATTACAGCAAGACTCACAGACATTAAAGAGACCTAACATGACCACAGCAATAGCTCCAGGTTTCCTGACACTTGTCATAGGGATGATGACTTTGTTGGCCCTTTGCTGTCCTCATGAATTTGGCCAAAACAAGTGGAGGAAAGGGCAGTATCTAAAATTCCTATGGTCTGTTGGGTTAGTTTTGCTGTAATTGGCTCATTTCCTTGTGTTGATATATGTAAAGGCATGCTGCCACTCTGGCTCCTGTCTTGGAAAATCTCAGCTTTTATTCTTGAGTAGAACATCTTACTGATTTTAAAGAATTACCACAAGACCACAAGATCTGTTCCTTTTTGAAGGCAGGAACAGTTCATAGAATGACTTGGCTTCTTCCTGCCATCCCATCTCAACTGTAAAGTAAGTCTGTAATTGTGGAAAGGTAAGGATATTTACCAGTTATTAATTCCTGGAAGGTAGGGATTTCACTGCCAAACAGTTGTCCTTCCAGTCTTATATTTCTATCAGCAAAAAGTCCTGGTCTTAGTGTATTTTGGAAGATTTTTATAAAGCTCAGCAGAGAAGATTTTATATGTAGAAGATATGCATGGTTTTGCATCAAAATCAACAATAATCATGAAAAAATCCTGCTTTTAGAATCAAATCTGTCTTGGAACCCAAATCTCAAAATGCAATCTGGAAGTTAAGATGCTTGGAAACAGATATAAACTTTTGTTCAGAATCTCTGGCATTCATGGCACTATAATAACACATCAGTCAGACTATTCAGTGTATAAAATACAATGTATTATGACAGATTACAAAAGATTAATTGTGCCTGCAGCTTTACACCACTGATAGATCGTGCCTGCCTTGGGAGCAGTGAAGGTGCCAATGGGGATATTTCATAAAACAGTGCTTCATTGTGTGCAAACTTTTATGCAGTGAGAAGGCACTGGGTTATAAAGCATGTACATACACGTATGAATGCACACACACAAGATACTTGTCCGCTGTGAAGCACACAATAAAGGTTTGGACATCTACTACCTGAACATCATCTGTGCACATTTACATCTGGAATATGTCATTCAAGTTAGAGTGGATTTTTAAGACCAAATAACACACCTAAAAGAAATAAAAATGAAAAAAGACACATTTGCAAACAGCAACACATGTATTTACAGTAGATATTATCATATTTCATCTCTTCATATCTTCTACTAGGAATACTTATTGTCTGCCACTGAAAATTTATATACTGTAAACATTGCTCCAATTCTTCAAATTGTAGCACATGATCTCAAACCTTTTCAAGATAAGGGCTAGGTTCCTAAAGTCTTGAGCAAGTAGACACAGAAACATTTACTATCTCAAGCTGGGCAGATGTTGGGAGATTAATTAAAGTGCTGCAGCTGGCCTTTGAAGAATGCTGGAAAGTCATAGGAATGCTCACTTTTCATATCAGAATAAAGCACAACAGAAATAAAGCTTCTGTTCAGGAAAAGATACCTCTCTCTTCTGTCACTAAAGCATGAGATTCTGTTTAACCTGATTCTCTGTATAATGCAATAGCTTCAGATGTTGACAATTTGCATAACTTAGCTTGAAGAACTGAATTTAAATGGGATATAGGCTTTAGGTTTACTTATCATGCTAAATTTTCACCACTTTATTTTTAAGAAAGAGACCCAGTTTAATATACGAGCAAGGTGGTTGATTGAATTGCTCTAACCAGTAAGATTATTAGGATTTATAATACAGTCTGAAGTTCTGAAGTCCTGCCTTGAACTGAAGTTGAAAGAAGCTAAATGCAGGGATAATTGAGGCATACAGTTTGCTCAGTGCCTTACACTCAGCTGCAGAATCTACACAGAATTATGGCACTATGGGATAACTCTGTAACTATTTGCAGTGATCCATGCCCTGGTATGAGTTACCATTTCCAAACTTTCAGATACCAGTTGATCTGTATATAAATGCAACTAAATAACTGGTTTCTTATGGGCCAGATTATACCAGATGTATTGATGATGGCTCTCTGTAGATACTGGGGGACTGTGGAAACGAAGAGGATTTGGGTTCTGCAGCTTAGTAGCACATCAACTTGTAAGCCTGCACAGCCTCTCCAGACTCCCTCTCTTCCTGTATAAACAGAGATAACCAACTTTGCACACAGTTCTGATATGCTCTTAGTAAATCAACACAAGTTCTTCACAGATGCTTTCATAGTATCCTATCATTATAGTAGAGGAAGTCTATGACTTGTGCCCCTGCTAGAGAAAGGACATACAGACTTATGACTTGGCTTCCCAAGGACCAAGCCAAGGGATCTGAAATACCTAATAGATGATATAGCATTTACATATAAGCACTGCGATGACATCTCCTAAAGCATATGGAGTCTGTCTGACTGAAAGGCAGGAAGGCAGGGAACCTTGGTAGTACTGTACACCTATTGTTTCCAGGGATAGTACACCTACTGTATACTGGGCTCCAAACTTATTCTGTAGCTGTATCCAAGATTCTAACCCTCAAAAGCTAACGGGAAACGTGAGAGAAAAAAACAGGAGAGAAAGATTTCTTTGTTTATAAAATGTGAATTATTAGGCAATGGCAACACAGACAAACATTTTTCAGTGTCTGGCAGTTTGCAACAGTCTACTAGCTACAGGGAACTTTTTATTTTATTTATACAGAGTGTTTGCACCTAATTAAATGAAAAAGTAGAAATGTGCAGAACTACCTGAAAGTAATTCAAGGAGCTGAGGAAAAAAGAGAAAAATTTTTAAAAAGGAAAAAGACATATTTTGCCCACTTTGTGGGTGGTGGGTTGAACACAGAGACCTGTGTCATGGAGTTGCTGACCCCAAGAAAGAGTGTGATTCTTACACTTACATCATCCTACGTGAGGTCAGGCATTGTCATGTGACGGGCCATGACCCTCACATGAATCATTGCCATGTAAACTGTAAAAATCACACTTCATTTCTTGGAGACTGAGCAGTCTCAAGAAAAGAAAGAAGCTATCTGGTCATAAACCAGCAGCTGCAATATTAGTGATATACGAAATTAATTCAATTCTTCTTTCTGACAAAGAGGTAGACCAAACTTTTGGCTGCTCTTGATTGGAGTTATTTGGCTGGGAGAGCATGGTAATTTTTACTTTCTGCTTTTTTTAAGGCCTTGCAGCAGTTAAATGAGTGAAAGTTATGTATCAGTGTAGAAAATGATGCAATTTTACCCAAATGGTTTATCTTTTTGTTCTCTGTGGGCATCTGGAAAAGTCTAGGTGGATAAGAATCTAATACCTTCCCTAGATTACTATATTGAGCCTGCAGACAAAACACTCCTATTTTACTGTTTCATCCAGTTTCTCACACTCTCCAAGCTTCACCAGCCATGATCTGCAGTTAGATGAGAGGGAGGAATTAAATTCAAAGCTGCCTGCACCTAGCCAGTCTATAGCTGCTGAATGCCTCACGTTGTGGATACGGGGCATGGCATGAGCAAGCGGAATGAGGCTCATCTTCTCACAGTCTAGGGCAACAACCAGATAACAGAGGGTCCCTTCCTGAGGTCTCACTGATGCTGTGAGTCTCCTCCAAAGCAGGCTGCCCACACCAGCACCTGTACCTGCATCATCATGTGCTGTGCTGCATCCCCTGCACACACAGGGACAACAGGGACAAGCACACAAGGGCTGGACCCTCAGTATTTATCACAAGACCTCACACTGTCTCCATCCATTCCTACTTTCAGTGCTTCCAACCACCCGTGAGCCACACTGCATGGAGACCCAGGAACACTACTGGGCCACTGGCAGGAGGACTTTGGTCCCAGCAAAGTTGCCACCTCCCTGGCACACAACACATAGCATGGAGATTCCTTCCCTTTGCAGAACTGGGCTACAGCATGTCCACTTTGGTTTTCAAAGGAACACATCCAGTACTTCCATTTGCTAACAGATCCTTGCAAATATGCACAAAGGAGGAGTCCCCAAAAGCTGCAAATGCTCCCAGCCAGCTGTGGGGAACATACAAGGCCATGGTTGTAGTGTTTGTCATACTTCCAGCATAGCAATTAATTTGTCATTTATTTTACCAGTCACCGAATATTTTGACTTTTGTGTCTCAGCTTCTTTCTCCAGCTATTTCTAGGAGTTCATTTAACTACACTCTAAGGAATGTTCCCTGGACCTTAAGGCACCCTAATTTCTCGTCAGGTGTTAGCTCTGCCCTCTAGTGCTGTGTACCACACAGGGTGTTGTGTCACACAACCATGGCTGGTGTTCAAACACTAAACCTCCAAAAACTTACAAGCTGACTAAACTGACTTGACATTTTTTGTGCCTTCTGGGAGTGGGTCACCAGTCTATTTCTAATCATTTAAACAGCAAACCTCTTAAACACGCCCTGCCTAAACCCCAGCATTTTACAGCACAACCGGTTCAACTAAAATCTATTTATTGCACGTCTAAGTGGCTCGACCTGTGGCTCTGTTCCACCCCACAGGTTCTTGGCTGCTGAGGGTGAGACCAAATGCTGGGCTGAGCAAAGGAAGTGGAGAAAGTTCTTCACCTCAGTGCCTGGAATTAAAGGCCCTGGTGAAAGGAACAGCTGAGCCAAAGGCTCAACAGGGGTCTGTTGGAGCAGAAGGTTTTTATGGCAGACTGTCACAGTGACCAGCCATGGTACAGTCATGAAATGTGAGTTTTGGCCTGGACACTTTGCAGATTGCAAACCTTATGCACGAACTTGTGATAGTGCTTTGTGCTAAGCCAGTAGCATTTTTAAGTAGAGTTTCATGCAGACCCTAAAGTATTGTGTTTTCCTAATTCCACTTGGGGAAAATGACATTGCTCAAATGTGCTGTAGCAGTCAGGATAAAGCTGTCATGCTTCCTAACTCAGCAGAACTGAGTACACGGAGTTGAAAGCAAGGCTGTTGATACCAATATTTGAAATGCCTTCCTTCCTTGCACAAGCCAAGCATGCCATTACTAAGGTCACTATAATTTTTGGTAAGACAATAAAGAATAGGAAAATGGGAAAAGCTGAAGAACCTTTGAGTCTTGTCATAGCTGTTCATTTGTACTTGGGAAGAAAATAACCTTCCACACAGTCCCCATCTTCCCTTTTTCCACACAGCATGCTTTCATCTCAGACCTCTTTCACACCTCTCCAGGATCTTTGCTATATATACAGGTACTTGAGAAGCATGGAACTGAGCATTTGGGAGCACAAAGGCTTCCAAGTGATACATAAAGAACATTGGAAGAATTAGTATAACAGAGAGTAGATTAGAAAAGCTCATGCACATGCAGATATTCCCAAGCTACTGTGGGTGTTTGGATAATTGAAGAATGGAGAGGAGGATAGAAGGAAAACTATCAAGGTATTTTGCTCTTAGGCTAGGGAAGCCTAATTTCTGTTTCCTCAATTCCCCCACCTCCATATTTTCAGAAAATGTTTCTCAGGTTCCCCTCAATCTCTTCTGCTGATCTTTTTGCATCTTTCCTCCAACATTTCAGTTCCTGAGTCTCATAGTGACACTCAACTCTTCTGGTGGGCTGTGTGGGTGTGGGAGTGTGTGTCAAATACCCAAGCAACTTATATGAGCAGACCTACCTGCCATCAGTTTTACAATAGTTAGGGTTTGCTTTGGAGCATCACCTTGCATCTTCTCCTTTTCAAAGCACCCTTCTGTTTGGATACACAAAATGTAAAATGGATACACAACATTCAAACCACATTCCCACTACCTGCCAAATACCATCCAAAACACCTAAAGTTACACTTCCATCCTTGCAGTAAGTCCAGTCACCAGGAGCTGACTAACAACTGAACAACTGTTAAGGAAAAGCTCACAACCTGGTGATGCAGGTTGCGCAATAACATAATTTGGGTACCAAAATATGGTATTAAAAGACTTTGAGCTACTGTCAGCCCCTTGAGCTCGTTGCCTCTTGCAAACGGCTTTGAGTTGAATAATGTAAGGAACTGTAATTGGTGTGCCCACAAATGCCAGGCTACTAACATTGCAACCATTGATTTTTGTTACCCACTACAAAAATAGAAGTGGATTATTATTAGCTAAAAAAAAACCCTGAAAATATAAATATGTTGTTACATTAAATTTAAAAAGACATCAAAACATGCTCTTTTAGCAGTGGAAGTAGTCAGGATATTTTTGATATTAAAATATTTATTTAGAAAAAAAAGACCTATTATCCCTCATTTGGTTAAAAAAAAAAAAAAAAAGAAGAAGAAAAATCAACACTATGTGTCCTCAAAGAATTGATCATTTTAACTCCATAAGTAGAAGGAAATTTGTAATAACTCTATTCCTAGGCCAGTTCAAGGGTTGAATATTCCTACAGAGAAGATGAGTAATTTTTTTTTAACATAATAATCATATATTTCATTTGCAAACAAAACTGAAGCCTGCCCTGAAGTTTGGAACATCTGCAATTGTACAAAGAAGCTATGAGAAGGGAATCACAACAGAAGCTTTTTGTGTGTACGTGCTTGCGTGCACACACACCCACACGTGTGGGGTGGCTACGCTCGTGTGGGTGTAGGAGAAGGAGGGAGGGAGAGAAAAAAGAGAAATATTTTCCTTGGTTCTTTATTTTTGCAGCTCAGGACCTGGCAATGGATGATTTACAGGCATGGATCTAATGTTGCAGACTTGATCATATGCTGATACCGCCAAAACTACATGAGTGGCTAAGGCTTCCCATTTGGAGAACTTTTGTATCTTTTCTGTGTATCTTTTCATGCCTCCTGAGCATGTGATATGTTTCATTAAATGTATGAAAAAGATGCTCAAAAGAATCAAATTAAGTTAGATTTAAAATTCAATATTCGCAACAAAAAAGTCAATGGGATAGCAACGTTAAATAACAAGCTATTAAATAAATAAATAATAAATAAATATCTTGATAAATAAACCAGTATTTAATTATACAATAAATGTTATTTAATTTCAGTAGCTGAGGTATTGCTGACCAAGTAACTTTACTAAAATTCAGTTTTAAATCAGAATTACTGACCAACGCATAATGCCTGAAGTAAGTTCTGTCTCAATCTTGTTTGGTCTTTAGTCATAGCATATTTATCAATCCATCTTTTCTTTTTATTTGCCTGATCTTTTTTGGTATCTTTCAATGTATTTACTGCCTTTGCAGAGCACAACCAGTACTTACTACTAAGCCAAGCAGTCTTAAGGGAGGAGAGATGAGAGAGGGCTTTGCATGTGAATGCCAAGTGCAAATATTCTGTACCTTTGTGCACAATAGAAAGAAGGTAACGAAAATTCAATTTTTTTCTGTGTTTCAGTCTTTCACTGGTCAGAGTTGTATCACAATAGCCATCTTAGCTTCTCATCCAAGTCACAGGATCAGTGCTTCTCTGGTTATGTATTCATCACTCAGTGAGAACACTTCCTTCCAGGTAGATCAGATACAAGGAGGCTTATTCTAATTTTGGCTTTGCATTTAAAATCTGGGGGGGGAAAAATCATGACATTTACCAAGATTAAATATGGCTCACCAACTACAATAAAACTAAATCCAACCTCCCTAACTAGATAACACTAATTACTCTTTATTCCATAGGGTCACAGGATACGTGGACTGGCTAAGCAGGTCACTAAACGTAACACATCTATTGCACAAGCTGTACGAGTAGAATGGCTGCAAAGAGAACATGTTATGGCTCATGTTACAGAAATCCTGCAAACTCACTGATGTATTTAAAAGAAGATGGGAGACAGTTCAATGTACATTAAGTAGGATGTCTCTGATTTTTGGGGCAGAGAGGGAAACATAAAAGAATTAGAGCAATGGAAAGACAATTTGACATCACACAAAAAGGCTAAGAACTCTACAGGAAACCTAGTTGCAAAAATATACAGAAAAGGGAAGAAATTCTATAATAGAGAACCTTTTACTTTGAAGAAATAAGCCAGACTTCTGTGTTTTGCTGAATTCTTCCTTCAAATTTTCTGCAAGTCATGTATGACATATACTCAGGCTATCAAAAATCAGTCTGTGATAGCCCTCACCAGAGTTACATACCTGCTAAAGAAAGTAAATTTTGCACACTTAATTTCAGACCTAAGATTTTTGTGTCCCTCCAACCCAGCTCTTGAAAGACACCTGAATTTCAAGTTAACTTGGCCCTGTAAAAGACACATAAATGCAGAACTACACACGTGTGCAGCATTTAGAAGTTTACCTAATTTCCAAAGGTCCACCTACTGCTACCCATTTGCTTTGGCAGCTCTAATTCTTGGTTAAATATTGGCACAACTTCAAATAGTTAATTACAGATACATAGCTATTTATAGCCCTGATAGACTCCAGAGCTCCAAAGCTGATGTCATACTAAAGGACAGGTAGAGACAGAATTATCTTCATTTTTTCTTAGCTCTGCTTTCTCCTCTTAAATCTTTCCCATGGCAAATATTTCCATCCTCCTGCTTCATCTTGGTTTCCACCCTTGCCCTCCTTTCTCTTTTTTGTTTCCTTAAGTTACTGCCTCTACTTCCCTAACTCTCTGTTCTCGTGTTTTTATTCATACTAACTTGTCCACTTTCTTCTTCTTCTTCTGTCTTACCTGAGATTACAGCAAACAATAGAAAACACAAGATGAACAAGATTAATGATTTCACCGACAGTAAGCTTATTGCACCAATCTTATGCTATTTGGTACATGAAACCTTTGCACAGGGCTAGGGGTGATCTTGAGAAACAGTAATTTTTATTTGGAAAAGAGAAAGCAGCTTTATAGCACACATGGTTTCTGAGAAAACATTATCTGAGCTTACCCTGAAGGCTAAGAAACCAAAGGCAAATAAAAGGAACCTCAAATTGATTATTTTTAAGCCAGAAGGCAAATAAAAAGGAACTCCAAATTGATTATTTTTAAGCCACCCTCCTCACGTATGATTTTGGAACACTTAGAGCTGGCAACAGTGCAGCACAGATCAAGCAGAGGATTTGCCAAAAATCAGTCTGAGCTTTCTCCATACATTTGCTTCCTCTTCTACTCTTACCTTAAATCTTAGTGCAGGATTTTTAGGAGTGACTGTTAAAATCTGTTGCCTGCAAAACAGCAGTGTGTACCCTGAAAATCATTAAAAAGAAGTGGTGATTGAAATAAGGAATAGAGGAATTTTGTGTTTGTTGTGCTTCCTCCTTTCTCAGTTCCCAAGTGTGGATGGGCTCTGAGTCTGGCTCTGAAAAAAAAGGTATACTCTTCTGCCTCATTTCTGTGGTTAGTCCCCAGGCCACTTGTCCTCTTGGGATCACAAAGACCAGATAATGGCAAAAAAGAGTGGTAGTGTGACAACACTGGCAAGTGGTGAGCATTATTTGCACTCAGGTTCCCAGGAACAACAAGGGAACATGCTAAGCCTCATCTCTCTTCACATTAGGTGTGAGGGGTACTGCTTAGCTTTGTTTTTAACAGCCTCAAGGGTGTCTCAGTAACAGCTTAGTTTACATAAAAATCTTCTCCAAACCAGATCTTTATGATGGGTGTTTAACTCTCATCAACCTTTGTGTTTTCTATTTTGTTTTGTGATGAGAGGGAGCAGAAAAATTACTAACATGTGACAAAGTTCCCAGTTCTCAGTTGTTTCCCTCTGCTTGTGTAGACAAGGTGTCTGGCACCCTGGTCATACTGGAAATACCCCATGACATGTGCCTCTCTGGGCAGCTGCTATCTTATTTTTCAATCACTTCAAGGCATGAATTTATCTCTTCCACTCTGAACTGATCTAAAGCTCAGAAATCAGAAATTGTGGAATCCATGCGGGAAATAGCATACAAAGAAGAAAAACAGCTATTTACAATTACAGTGACTGGGGTTTTTCCAAGAAATCCTTATTTTGTGTATTCCTCTGCCCACGGTGTTTCAGTTTCTGCGGTGCATAGTTTGATGGATCTGAATTGGAATGACGTGCAACGCCATCGGGGCAGAAACAAGCACGGAAAGCTTGGCAGCGCTGCTGTTGGCTGCCTGCTGGGGCCCAGCATATGGAGGCTAATCGGCCGCGGTGTAGCTCAGGACACGGCGAGTCAGGGAGAGCCATGGAAGAGGTTCAGCAATCCCTGTCCAAGCAGAACCGAGCGTGAGGGTTTTGTGGTGCGCTGCCATGACTGCACACATGGTGGGAGGAAGATGAATGTATCCAAAGCCTCAGCAATGCTCAGAGGTCACAGATTATGGCTCACCTTTACAGAAGTGCACCAAGCTCTTTCTGTGTGTTTACGCCACCCTGTTCCTCCTCTACATGCAGGCACACCTATCTCCTTCTTGAGCATCCTTGCCACTTCTGAGTTTTCATGTTACTGGGTAAATGGGAATAAAACAGGCTCTAAACTTACCCTGCTTCTTTCCTGAGCTGCACAGGAAGATAAGGTGCTTAAAATCGGCAGTAATATCCAAGGCTGAATGGTGAATTTAAAGGCTGGCAGAAAGTGGCCTTTGAAGCAGCACCTTTTCGAGAGTCAAGGAGTCTCTCAGAGATAGAGCCAAGCTGTTAGAAAAATTCCTGATGGTAACGCTCATTTGTCCAGTTCATAAATCTGCCTCCCTGTTCTTCAAAGTGCCAAAAGTTATCTAGCCAGACATCCAGCTTTTATAAGACAGTCTAACAAGCTGTCTGGCTCAATTAGTTGAACTCTGATGGTGCTCCAGATTTTCAGTCAGCAGACCACTTTGTAAGGAAACTATCTACTTGCAGACCCAGTTCCCTTCCAGTGCTGGTAGGTTAACCCACAATGTTATAGTTCTAAAATGTTTTTCTTTTAATGAACCACAAAAAAAGAAGCTCCATAGTCCATCCCCACACCACAGTTTCAGCTCCTCAATTCCTCAGCCCCTTTTTTTCTTGGGCTTCTTCACTGTAAATGGTGGAAGCAATCTTTTCAATGGTCTGGTTGTGCAGAGCATATTGTGAAAAAAAAGTTACATGCTCGGTTATGACTGAGAAAATCTGAGTACAAAAGTACAATTTGGGGTTTCTTCAGCGTGAGCTCACTCTGTTCTTGGATAATCCTGTAACAGGCTGTTCCATATGACCGCAGATGTAAATGGTCCCACAGAAGCTGGACTCCATTACCAGGTTAGGCTGTATAGCCAAGATATATCTGATTTCTGTTTCCATTATCCTTCCAGGACACAGCTGATACAGCTTAGTTAAACAGAAGCAGTCCTTATAAAAGCACAGGACTTTTGATCAATAAAGAGTAGAATAACTACTAGAATTACAGATTGCATGTGATGCCTCTTTCTAAAAAAATACACACTTCAGAAAGTAACTTTTTTTACTAGCTACCCAATTAACCTAACCTTTCAAGTTTCACCTTTGTCAGTCAGCATACACACTGAGAAATTCACTTTCTCCTGGCAGACAAGGGGCAGAGATGTTTTCACCTTCCTGTGTTTCTACTGTTCACCTCCAATGACTTCAGGAACACTCCCACCAGAGAAGTCCCAGAACCTATCTGGTCTGGTGATCCCTCACTAGTGATGTAAGCATAAGTAAGGCAGTCACAGAGGCAAAACTTTAGGGTACAAAATCCAATCAGAAACCTGAAAAGCTGGAGTTTCATAATGAATTGTTCCCCACGGTTGCACGGTTTCCTTTTCTTTTTTTAAATGTAGGCCATGCAAAGCTTATTAAAATATATTCTATTCTCTGACTGAAAGTTGACAGTGATAAAATTCTCAGTCATGCAAAACACAAAGAATAAAAATAAATACACAGTAGGAATGCAGTGTTATCAGAGTACTTATGTGTTCAAGACTTACTACATTTTAGCAAGCAAATTCAGCAAAACCATGTAGATTAATTTTTGTCTGTGTTTAGTTTTTGGATTTTGAACAACCTTTAGCAATACAAAATGAATCCAAATAAGATGCTACTTCTGTATGGTACGTCATTAACTTAATTCTGTACAAATTTTTCAGCTAAAGGCTTAAAGTATAAGACAATTTATCATCCTGTATGAAGAAAATATCAGAGAAGAAAAGCTATTTTTAAACTAGTTGCATTGACTTCCACATATTCTAGAGCAGAGCTTATTTTCAAAAACTTCACAAGCTAATATGCTATTTATATGAGAGATAATCAGCAGGATTACATGGAAAGATGTTGGCACTGTAACACACACAGTAAAACAATTCTCAAAATAGCAGTCATTATTTTCAATTATATTTTCTATTTGATTGTTAGAAGCCAACCTTGTTGATCCAGCAATATACACTTGTCTTTGCAGCCACTGTTGCTGCTTAGTAATACCTTGGGAAATCCGATGCCTTTGAAACTCAATGCAAATCATCTGAAAGGAGCCCAACATTAACACTCAGGCTGAATTAGAAAATAGAAAAATACACGAAGAAAGTTGTTTAAGGACAAAGTTTTCTCCAGCTAAAATTAAGCACTGATTCACAGTGACATTATGAAAACATTGAACTGTACATTAAAATTCCTAAATATCGCTGCTATTCACAACAGGCCAATGCAAACATTTGTTACTTCTCTTTCTGAGAGGGAATTTGTAAGTTAGGAAAATGATGTCAGTACAAAAGAATTCAAAACTAATTTTATCTGATTGGCAAGTGAGTTAAAGTACTGAGATACTAAATAAATATTTGACAGCACCATTCCATAGTATAATTTATTTCACATATGCACTAAATTAAAAGGAAAGCTTTCCTAAACTGCAAGCAATTTCCAGGCAAACCACTAAGCAGGATGATGGTGATTGCTGTCTTTGTGTCATGGCACAGCACCTTCTTAGCCTTGCAAAGGTCACCAGAGTTTTGCGCAAATCATCAACACCACAAGGCAGAGAATGGTACAGTAGGTTCAGTTTTGTCACACTTGTGACAGGGAATTTAATTTTGTACCACTGAGCATTTCTGATTATGAGGATGAGGAAAAAATGCTGAATGCCTGGCCTTGTATTTGTGTCAGTAGGGCTATTGCTACTGATACGGAATTCAGAGTTTTGCCTAGCAGTGGCCATTGCTAGAAAAATTCTTTCCAGTATGATAGGGCTGTTGTTAAGATCCTCTTTTAAATTTTTGATGTGTCTCAGTAAGGGAGTGCATGGAAATGTGCTATTCATGCAATGACCAGTACTCATGGGCACACAGTGGCACAAGGGAGACACAAAAGGTGTGCAAGAACATTAGATGGGATGTACAGACAGATCTAGAACTCAGCAATACTTTCAGAGAGTATACCAAGACACAAATGTGCCATTTCTTGTTGTGTGACGACATGGAAGTTGCAGAGGTGCTACATATTTAGGTCCCCACAGTTTTGGTAAGGTTGGTCTGTTCAGCAGTTCCTTCCAAAGTAGATTTTCTACGAGAAGTTTGGTGATCTGAGATACAAGCAAAGAAGAAAGAGTCTCACATCATTTCAAGGGTATAGACCTGCATTTGTAATATTGTAATTATGGAGATAGATATTCAGCCTGGTTTAGACCTTGCTGAAACACTAGGGGCAAAGCTAGAACTGAAATGCCCTGAAATTGAGAGGCTTTTATGCAGGATTTTTATTAAATCCCCTTTAGAGACAATAAATAGCTGCAAAGTTCAGCTGGTTTATATCCTGGAGGTCTTATCAAGGGCAAGGTTTATGACTTATTATGGGGAAATATAGGTAACACTTAAAAAATGCAATCTTTAGCTATATGTAATATCATATGGTTTGTAATATCATATGTTTTTAAAATTGCTGTACACCTTATGACAATGTTTTGGATACTAAATGCAAAACAAACAGTATTCAATACTAATTTCCCTTACAAAACAATCATCATAAAATCTGTACCTTTTTGCCCTCTACAGGAAAAGGGGACTTGTAGACATCCACTATCAAAAAACCAAAAGAAGTGACATGCAAATGAAAACCCAGTTTATATATGAGATTAAATTTATGTGAGATTAAACACAGAATGACAATTTAATCTCTTTTTTATAGTACATTTTATGGTTTTTACTTCATTTTCTCCCTTAACTTAGAGAATCCAGGAATATCTACTGATTATCCTACAAATCAAGAAACCTTAGCTAACATGTCTTTAATATGCTTGAACTATTAAAAGGAAAGTGAATACAGACAGCATTGAAGGTTGTAAATTAGTCTTCACTCTTGATCTAACAATTAATATCATATGTGAATATATGTGATCTCCTCTTCTTGCCATACTTTCTGTCATGTACTTAGGGTCCTTTTCCTATGGAGTGCTAATACAGAAACATGCATTTGTTGTGAAGCTTCCCTAATACAATGCCAGGTCCGTATGGCACTTTGGCATTGTTCTGGGTGAAAAGCATTACATGCACATAAGCTGTGTAATTTAAAAAACAATTTGGGAGATTGGAAAGTGTGAAAGTGAGAAAGAAATTGGTGGTTCCACAAGAAAATAGTGGTAGGAAGCCAACGTTTTATCTTCCTACTCTGCAATGCAACATAATCACCAGTCTGAAGTGGCTGTTCACTTTGTTTATCATTGTAAAATAAATTCTCTTTGTGTGCATGTAGGTTCTGTTGCACTTTGGAACTGACTACAAATTATGTCTGTGGAAACACCAGCAACAAACCATTTTCTAACAATGAGCAGGAGGAGTCAGAAGGTTGACTCATAAGTCAGCACTTACTCAGTTACCTACTACCAGCCTGATTTCCAAACTTCAGAGGTTTCAATACCTTCTTTTGTAGTTTTTCCTGTTTTAAAACTTTCAGCTAAATGTCCATGCATAGCTGCTGTGCATGCAATCTTATGGGCAAGTACACCTGCCCCCAAACTGAGCACAGACAGATTACAATAGTTTGGTTTGTAGAAGTCGAAAGAGTTATTTGAATGATGGGTTTAGGTAATTTGATGTATGATTTGTAGCAGATGTTTGGACTGTCTGTATTGCTACAGAGAAAATAACAAGTGGTAAATTTAATAGCATCTCTGAGAATATGAATGCATGGTATTAACTTGTGGCATAAATAAGTTGTTTTAGTAACATTTTAATTAAACAGCTACTGTGAATGCTACATGTGAGCCTAAATTGGTGAAATTCAATGAAATATATTACAGCTACATTTACCTGTGATCACACCTGGTGTGAGCTGAAGTATGGTATATTCTGGTATATGACTAAGCTAAGTTCTACACAAGAGCTGACTTATTATTTGGTTACTATAAAATTGTCAGAAAACACCTTGGTTTTGACAGGAAATAACTTCGATAAATGATATTGTCACCACAATAACTCATTGCTTTCAATGTAATATTACAGAGAAATATCTTTTTGGTAGATGAAAATCTTTACCATGGGATCTTAAGGCAATTGCACTGCTCTTCTCTCTCTGATCTTTAAATACATTGACTTCCAGCTTTTCCTTCATTGTTCACTCCTGTCATGACCCCAGTGCAGTGCTGGGCAGTCCATCAAGCTGTACTAGTTTTTCTTCCAGCCTTTTTCTGAGCACAGGCTTCATTTCCCATTGATCTACATGGTGCCTGGAGAATTGAAATTGAAATGAAATGAGGTTTTGAAATGAGGTTGGTTTACCACCCTGTGTTGTAAATGTCACTCTAAGCAGTGCAAAGGCATATGTTGGTTTGGCTTATCCGTGTCTTTCAAATCCTCCATGTTATGCTCCAGTAAATTTTACCACAGAACCTTTGTGATAGGCACATTCCACCCACCCAAAGCCTAATTCTCAACAAATATGCTCACACAAATGTCTTGTTTCTCAGTATCATTTCCAAGTTCATTTCTGTAGCTTAGCCATTCTTGCTGCCAAGTGTCATTTTTATCTGGAAAGGGTAAAAAGACAAGCGAAGAAAAACAAGTATGTCTACAAAATTTTAAAAAAATGGTAAAGCAACTGGAACTGATGTTTGTTTGTTAGTGATCTCAGATTTGAAATAAGGGTGTGAAATTAAGATTCTCAGACTTTTGATCAGCTGTGGGAAATCAAATGGTGGGAGCAAAGACGTTGCTAAGAAAAATTAAGACTGTCAGTGCCACACTCCTGCCTCGCTGAACAAGGAACCTGTCTGTCTCCATTCATTACAAAGGGAACACAGACATCATGTTTGGAGAACCAGCACATGCAACATTTCCATGGCATCCATTACACAAAGGCTGCAGCTCATCTGGCAATATCTGCAGCCATAGACTATCCTTACCTTTTCTGAGAAGAAACATCTTTTGATTCATCCATCTGCAGGACAGCTGGAACCTTCAGGCTCCAGGACCAAACAACAAAAGACGTAGGTGGAAGAGGTAAAGCCAGAACAAAGTAGCATCCCCTCATCTGGGTCACAGCTCTCTTGTTCTGGGGGTCAGCAAGGCAAAGCATCAGCCAGCAACAAAGAAGGGCAACTGTATCATGGGCTATATTAACAGGAAAACATCCAGTAATTTCAGAGCAGTTATTATCTCCTCCTGCTCAGCACGTATTAGACCACACCTGGAGTACTGCATAAAGTTTTTGACCCCCAGTACAAGACAAATTGGAGTAAGCTCAGCAAAAAGCCACCAAAATGGTTAGAGAGAGTTGGAGTGCTTGTCCTGTGGGAAAAGGCTGAGGGGCCACAGCCTGTTAAGCCTGGAGGAGAGAAGAATTTGGAGCTAATACAAGACTGCCAATACCTGTTGGGAGGCTGTTGAGAAGGCTCTTCACACAGTGGTACAGAATGGAAGCACAGGAGACAACAGTTACAAGATAAAAAGCAGACTTTTACCAGATATCAGGAAACCCTTTTTCTCTATTAGGATAATCAAGGAGTGGAACATGTTACCTATAAAGACTGTGTCATCTCCATCATTGAAGGTTTTAAAGACTAAACTGGCTAAAGTCCCAAGCCACCTGCTCTGATCTCAGAGCCAATCCCACTCTGAGCAGCAAGTCAGACAGGATGACTGCCTGAAATCCCCTCCAAGCTGAATTACTCTGTGATTCTGTAACACTAAATCATTATGTGTGCTGTTCAGAAAAACAGCTGCTGGCAAAGGCAACTTGAGTTACCTCCTATGTGTTGATTTTACCTTGTCTGACATTCTGCACTCAGAAGAATGCTGGGTTGCACTCTGAAAAATTTTAAGGCTAGTCCAAAACCATGCCTTTCTTCCCAATTAATAATCTCTATAGAGCTGACTCTTGGGAAATGTAGAGACATCTGGTGTTTCCATTTGACTTTTTTTCTTCCAGCACCCTATCTCCCAAATCCACACCTCAACCCTGTTCTGCTGCTGTAGTCGGTAAATGCCAGGAAAACAGCAGAAGGATGACCATGGATAATTCCAGTGCAACCACATAAAATGAGAGGAAAACATCAGGAAGAAATAATAATGCTGCAGAATGTTATAAAATAAGTATTTTCAAGCCAAGTAATTTAATTGGTATGTAAAAAGCTTTTTTTCCACCTTCCTTGCGTAAGATGACCTTATTTGCCGTCACTTTAGGATTGATACTTTTTCTCAGAACACAAGATTGCACTACACAAAGTCACACTATACATTATTGGTATTAATAGCTTAGCATCAAACTCACACTTTTAACAATGACAACTCTTTCTGCCTGGAATCTGCTATTGCTTCACCCTGCTGTAAAACATCTGTTTTTCATCCATCCTTACTCTCCTCCAAATTCTGACTCTTCTCCACAGTTTCAGAGATCCCAAGCCTGCTTTTTTTCTGGCTGCTTCCTGCCTTCCTTGTTAGTCAGACTGTGACTGGCAGGAAGTGAAAGCATGTAAGGCCAATCAATCTGCTGCAGAAAATATACACAACAGATGTAAGAAATGCACAGGCTTTGTAATAATCCTACACATGAACAACACAGGAGGTAAGGCACACTCCAGCAAGTGACCTTAAATAACACAATAATCAGCATAAGAAAGGAGACATTGCAGTTGAATGTCGGACTTGGCACCCAACATCTGTGCTGTCCCTAGATGTCACTTACATTTTCCCCAGAGGCAGGCAATGTTCAACAAGGAACAATTTGGGGAATATCTGTTTGCCTTCTCCCAGTCATGGGACATCACACCTATGTCAGATGGGACCAACACCAATTATTCAAGGGATCAGGACTCCTTCACACACAAGTTGCTTTTCTGCCACTTAGCCACTTAGGATGTAAAATGTTCATGGACTTCAAAGGAAATCCTAAACAATGCCAAACCTCGCCCCGCTGATGTCAGAGTCCTTTTTCCAACGGACTTACTGAAATTGGGACCTTTCCCCTAGAGTAGTTAATTGTTCCATTCTGTATATGTGAAACATTTTCTCTGTATGAGGTACACTGTGTTATTTGAAGTAATTCTGGAAAATCTCTATTCCTGCAAAGTGGTCTTTCTCCAGAAGATTAAGACAGCATCATATTTTTCTGTCTTCCAAATAAAGTACAATCAAAAGAAAAAATATAATTGAATTGCAGAGAATGAATATCTTAACTAGTTTCATGAACGCCAGTAGAATTAAAATGCAGATTAATTTAATTCTGTGACTGTTGAGGAAAGACACTGATAAATTTTGTATTCTTTTGGTGTGCCTTGATTTTTCTGGTAACAAAGGGACACAAAAATATATTCTTTATGGTTCCCTATATTGTCTAAATAACATAGTCAATATGAAGCAAGTGTGATTCACCCTTCATAATTTATTATTCTCTTCACGAATGTGCTTATTACAACAGAGAGCTGCAGCGTTGCTATTAGGATTTTGTCACCATTTCATGTAAACCAAACTGAAAGCAATTTTTATCTCTTCTGTATCAAACATTTAAGAGATATTTCCTACATAAAAATGTAGAAATTATGGAAATTCTTTAGAAATATGGTTCTGGCCCTAATTTTGCATGTTCCTCTATGTTATTGCACACTTTGTTTGATATGCTACAAAATTTCCAATTAACCGTTAGTGATAGGTTAAGCAGTTGTTTCAACCTCCCTCAAAATCCTTCTTCTCATTTTTGTTCCAGAGAAGGCAATTTATGGATCCATCTGCAAAGCCTTGCTATCCAGATGTAGTGCTTGCTACCATTGATAGCTCTTGTGAAATCAAAGTAGCAAGTACTTTAGTTAGTAATGGGAGTATGGAGGACTGGAGATGAGGTTGCAAATGTTCATTTAATTTTGGGAAGACATTCAGGCAGGCCATGTTTCACACTAGAAGTGTACATGCCATGTTCAGTAACGCCTTCCTTGTAGTTCTAACACTGCCTCTGCCCAGCTGTATAACATTGAACAGGGGTCATACCGGGCTGTGCTTCAGTTTATTTTGATTAAGAATAGAAACAAAAACTGTTCCTGCGCATTTGGGAACAAAATGCTCCATCAGATAATATGAGAACAGTGCCAGCGACAGAAGTACATTGAAGTTTTCAGTGGAATGTACCCTTCTGAAACTCCATGAAAAGAAAAAAATTTTAAAAATCTTACTCTGTCGATTTCTATGTGGACATTTAAATGGGCATCCTATTTGTCACTCTCACTCTTCCTGTATGCAGTAGTCCCACCCAGGGTCCATTACACTAAACACTAAGCATCTTGACAGCATTCGTATTTATGCTCCACTTTGTACATATAACTGTGTTTGCATCTTGAGCCATCTAATTCCAGGCTCCCTATACAGTCAATAGGGAATACGCGGATTCTTTACTATTCACAGGTCATTATAAAAACAATAAGTTCTTCTAGCCTAAGCAGCTAATTTGGAGGCTTAAAACTCAGCTGTGCCAAAACTGTGCATTGGAGCAACTGAATGCCAACAAAAGTAAAACCTCAGCATGAAGTTCCAAGTGGTAATTTGGAAAAGCAAACATTACCAAAAGGAGCAATGACTGTATAACTTAGGTACCTTTCCTGTCTCTTCATCTGTGTTCTTTCCTGTGCTCCAGTCTTTTGTTGGTGAGCCAGATGAGAAGGATATCTCTGCATTTAAGTCTAATCCAAGGAGTCCAGGGTTTCACAATGTTTGCTTTTTCAAAGAACCAAGCACATTCTTCAAATTCAAGAAATCACAAATAAGAAATATATGATAATGGAAATGGCAGGGGCATGAAGTATCTCTTCTGTTAAAGCAACAGACTGTTTTCAAAGTTTAGAGAAAATAGACATGCTCCCCAGGCATTTCACCACAATCATTTTAATTCTTCATTTAAAATTCTAGTATTTTTCTTCTCCTTTGCTTTTATCCCATAAAAATCCATTCAGGTTTCTACCTCCTGAGACAAAACAGGATGCAAGGATTTTTTGTTTAGGTCACCATCAACTAACTACATTAAAATGCTTCTATTTCACAGTTGCAAACTAACATTATTGGAAAATTCCAAGATACGATTTACAGCATAGAATGGGTTTATCAAACAATTTTCAAACAGTGCAATTGTTGGAAACTATGACACACATAACCTAAATTCAAATGTTATGTCTGCTAAATTTTATGAATAATTTGAGTGCAACGAGCTGAGTTTTTTTCCGGTACTTTTATGCAAATAAATATACATGCATTCCCCCAAAATACAAAGCTCAAGAAAGAAAGCTTTTGCAAAACATCTCTAAGAGCTACATTTGTATCCTTTAGTGAGTGGTTTATAAATGTCTTTAAATTAAAAAGAAAAAAAAAACCAAACTAAAAGCACTGCAGCACAGTGTATAAACAAGGGGTTTTATTGTACTTTGCAAAGGATATCCTATTCCATCACTGCTTCTGCCACCCTAATATATTCACATGACTGCAGCAAATGGGAACTAATTCAAATGAGTATTAAAGAGTAAGTTTTATTGGCATTTATTATGACACAGACAGAACATTAGGACATGCAATAAAATACCACTCTGCTTGTGAACCTAAGTTTTATTTTTATTTGCAACCACACAAATCTTACTACAGTGACTTTTTATACCTCTAATTTTGCTTCATTTTTTTTGCATAGCTCCAACTATGCCAGGCTACTGTGGAAACCATACATGGTCAAACTGCTACCAAACGTCTGTACCCTGTGTACTGCTAATAGACATATGCAACAGCAGCTAAAGATATGTACTATGTCCTTCTCTGGAACCCAAGTTAACTTTCCAAACTTCTATCAAACTAGTTCTCCCAAACAAACATTTTCTAAGGGTAAATGTGATAGAAATTTCAAAACCTTTTACTTAAACTGGAAATTAAATTTAAAACACCTGAGCAGAGATCCTTCTGCAGGGCAAATATAAGTGTGCTCTGAAATGCAATGTGCAATTTAAATGCACCATGTTAGAAGAAGTACATGGTGAGAAAATTCTGAAGCTAGATATGGAGGAACCTCTATAGCAGCCCTCTGGTTTGGTGCTTACTGAACTATATCAGTAGGTGAGGGTAACCAACCACACAGACTCTTGCAGGACTGATGTCATGGCTTATCAAAGTCTCTCACACACATGATAATTGTCAAACTTTGCCAACTCATTATTATTATTTGAGTGACTGCGGGAAAGTTCAAAGACTTTGTCTGGTTGAATCTTTGTTCTTGTTTGCAGAAAGTAATTTTCTGCTGCAAAGATTTGCAAATACTGAGTTTAAAATCTAGAAACTAAGTCTAAAAACACCACTTTGAATTTTTCTACAATAATGAGACTAAAAAAGAAGGACCAACCTCAGCCTATCAAAACTAGGAAAAATGGTTATTATGGGAACACCTTAAACACAAAGCTTTTGCACATCATCTATTTGTGCCTGAAAATACTGTCTGGTTGACATTCAGAAGACGTTGTATAATACTGTAAGTAAGTACATGTTACTCATGACTTGTCCAGCCATGTGCTAAAAATCTCCAGCATCGGAGTCACCACTCTCTCTGATCCCTGTTCTGGTGCACGGGCACTCTTATTGCTACAAACACTCTTATATCCCGTTGGAATTTCCCTTTTTACAACTTGTGACTGTTATCTCTTAACTGTTCTCAGAACATCTTCAAGGAGAGTCTGGCTTCATAGCCAGAAAGAGTCATCTTCTCTATAATCCCCATTTTATGTAGTAGAAGCGTGCAACTAGATGCCACCTAGTTTAGATTAAACGAACACCTCCCCTTGCTCAGCATAGTCTCCAGCCTTCAAACACTATAGTGCTCTTACACTGGATTCTCTCCATTTTGTCAACACCTCTCTGATGATGAGGACCCAGACCTGCTCACAGCACTTCAGATGCGTCCTCATGGGTATTGAACTGATGGATATAATGATTTCTCTCAGCTTCCAAGCTACTTCCTTGCTAGAGCAGTTTTTTGTTGCTGCCAGAGCTCACTTCTGACTCATGTTCAGCTCATTGTCCTTTGCTCAGGTCCTTTCCTACAGAGCTGCCCCAGCCTGTGCTCTTGCAGAGGGATATCTCATCATAGATGCAAGCATCTTTGGCATTTGCCTTTGCTGAGTGTCCTGAGATTCCCATCGGCCCATTTTGGCATCTTGCAAAGGTCCTTCTGAATGGCTGCCCTGCCTGCCAGCAAGTTACACACTGCTCATGATCTAGAAGTGAGGTGGCTGAGGATGCACTGTGCCACTTTGTCAGTGTTGGGAAGAATGGGTTAAATGCAGAGAACTGGCAAGGAGGACTGTAAGTTGCTGAATTGATGTTGCAGCTGGGAATAACTCTTGATGAGCCTGAGTGAACAGCAGCCCAGTGATCCTCTAGCATGGATCGAGTTTAACAGTGCTTGTGTCTCTGCTTGGGTACCTCTTGCCCAGGTGTTCCACTGGGGATCTCCTAGTTAGTGAGCTACTGGAAATAAATCTATTCCTCAGTTAAAACTCTTAAATAAATTACTTTCTAGCTGTGATATTGTGGTTGTCCCACTGTCAGATTGTTTCAGCTCACAGGGTTTTTTTGATTAATATTTTCTTAAGATTTCAGGTGATACCACAATATAGACAAAAAGGAGTCCAAAAAATCAGTAATGCGATGCTATAACACCGCTGGTTGGTCCAGACCCAAAAGGCTGGATTTATGTCTCTCACATCCTAAATAAATACATAGGTGGCAAATGTATGGCTGTCTTTTCCTTCTTGTGGGATGAAACAAGGAACTTTTTTTGTATAAGTCTTTTTATGTATAAAATATTGATTCAAATCTATATTGCAACAATTCACTCCTTCTGACAGTTTTCTATCAAACAAGAACTGATGTTAGGCAATGGAAAGTCTACTCACACATCTGTCTCCTGTCTTGCATCTCTTGCAAAAACACATCCAAATGTAGCTAACTATCCTGAATTCTTCCCCATGGAAGACGGTTGATGTTTTGTAATGCCCCTTCTTTTTGCAAAATAAGATCTTTTTTTTTTTTTTTCTTTGGCTTGTTGCAACTTGAACTGGTTCTAATTCCTTAGATTTCTTTCCTTTTACTGTAGTAATAGGGAAATTTGTCACTACCCCTATAATACAGTCCAGAGATTTGCCATGCGAAATAAAAAAAAAAAAAAAAAGTGCAAATCTATCATGCATGGGGTAATAATTTTTTTTTTTTTTTATGTGAACCAATAGAATTTAGAAACTGCTAGTCTGGGCCTTCTGCAGTTCAGCTGAACATGTCTAAATTGTTTATACATATTTCACATTTCTGAGGCTTTCTTCCCCACTATACAAACCAGATCAGCTGTATCAACCAGGTCATTCTCCAAAATGTGGGGAGTAGAAGACAGCAGATTCAGAGGTGTGCCAACAAATGGTATGTGCATGTACCCACTATTTCCATGCGGGTTCTGAGAAAGGACATTTTCGTAAGAAACTATTTTTTACTGTTAATCAAACCAGAATGTTTCATTCCTTAAAGGAATGTACATAGCTCATTCCAAATAACAAAATCTTGTTACTCTGCAACAACCACTTTTGAGTCTTAGAAACCTGAAGGACTGAATCAACAGAAAACAATACCTGCTGGGGCAATCTTTTCCTCACAATTTTTCCCATCTCCTCATTTTTTGCATGGGGTACTGTGACTGCTAAACAGATGTGACCCGTAAGTGCGCTACTAACAATGTTGTATTTGGCTTTGACAGCGTTTTTAACGCAGAGAGGGTTTGCAGAAGCAAGCCGTGCTCTTACTGACAGCACGCGTTGCCTGAAAGCCCTTGGCTGGCTGACAAACTGGCGTTTCGTGGATTTTTCCGTAGTGATTTAGGATATTATCGTTCCCTGGTCGTCTGCAGTCGTGGCTGTGAATTGCAGCCTCCGCGGTGGCCAAGGCGGCATCTTGGGCTGAACTTGTCATCGCTCTCCACAGCTACCTGAGGGGAGGTTGTAGCCAGGTGGGAGCTGGCCTCTTCTACCTCCTTGCAGTGACACGACCAGATGTCGTGGCCTGAAGCTGAGACCAGAGAGATTTAGATTAGATATCAGAAAATAAAAAAAATTACTATTAGTGTGGTCAGGAATTGGAATAGGCTGCCCAGGGAGGTGGTGGAGTCCCCATCCCTGGAGGTGTCTAAGAGGTATCTGGATCTGGCGCTGGGTGATGTAGTTGAGTGGTGTAGTGGTTCCAGTGGTAGTGCTGGCTTGATGGTTGGACCTAAGGAATTTTAAGGTCCCTTCCAGCCTCGACGATTCCGTGATTGTGTCTCCAGGAGATCATTGCGCCCAGTACAAATCCAACGCCAGGGTGCAGACGGGAGGCGCGCGGTGCAGCCACACCTGCGCTTGCAGCCCCCGGCAGGGCCGCAGCGGCCGCGCCCCTGTCCCGCCCTCAGGGCCGCTCCCGCCGGGCGCGNGCGGGGCTGAGAGTGCGGCCCGGCGCGGGGCTGCGCCCACCCACGCTGTAGACGAAGGGAGAAAAGAGTGTCTGTCTGCCCCTCTGTCTGTCTGCGTGCCTGCCCAAGGCAGGTGGGGCCGCGCTGTCCCTCGCTGTGGCACTTGCCTGCGTGTCTGCGGTGAGGTGTGGCGGGGGCCCCGCCCCCCCCCCCCCCCCTTTTACCCCCGGG
>VXBR01010367.1:79523-165683 GCA_013400215.1 Cisticola juncidis
CCTGGCGTGTGACGCGGGTCAGGTGTGTTGTCCGCCTGGATAACACAGGAGGGATGGTGTGTTTATATGGGTGTGTAAAGCGGCTGGGGAATGATGGAGGTGTGTAGCCCCCCTTATAAAGTGGAGAGGAAAAGCCAGGTCGTGGGTCGGCGCACGGGGCAGGGATGAGGTGTCACCGTGTGGATGCACGGGATGCTGGGTCTGGGCTCTGTGCTGTATCCTTATGCATGTGCCGTGAGCCAGGGTGTGGCCTGCGATGTGTGTAGATAGCAGATATACAATAGGACATGAGCGTCACGCTATGGCTCTGAGTGCATCTGCTGTGATTTGGGCTTTGCGTAGGGTGTGTTTGTGTTGTAGCAGAGATGTGACATTGTGTGCAGGGACATGACATCGTATGTATGTAGTTGTGTCTGCCTGCTGCTCGCTGGTATGGGCTTGTGCCTGTGTGTATATATAGTGAATATTGGGTGTGGCATAATCTGTGGATATTTTTAAAGGCATGTATGCTATGGGTGTGGCAAGGATTATCTGTAGTCCTGCATGTACGAAGCAGATATAGGGTATGGTGGTTTGTGTGTACAGAGCAGCAGTGGCTTGTGTGTGAGAGCGTGCATAGCTGTGATGTTGTGATGTGTGTGCGTGGATGCATTTATAATAGATTTTTGGGGTGAGTGTGGTGGGCACACGGTTTGTTTCACCCGCATGTGCGGACAGCACAACACGGAGCACATGTGTGGGGAGGGTTGCAGCGGAGGAGGAAGAGCGGCTGTGGTTCGCTCTGTGGGGAGAGCGTGTGGGGATGTGACACAGTGTGTGTATGCCACGGGTGGCAGGGCAGAGATGCATCAGATGTTTGTGAAAGGAAGATGACAAGGCATCTAAGGGGGAGTGTGTAGGGACGGGCACAGCATGTTTGGAAAGATGATTGGTTTGAGCCCTGTTTGCAATTACAACTTAATTGTCTGGTGCCTTACTGCTTCACAGTGATAGTTATGATGGTAGATGCAGCAAGAAGGCACAGTTGCTGGCCTTTCCCTCATGGGGGGGAAGTGTTTTAAGGCAGACAGTCCCTTCATGTGTATATTTACGTGTGTGTAGTGATAGTAGGTTTTCTGTATCAGGTTCTGGGGAGGCGGAGGGAGCGCTCAGCCTCACGAAGGGAAGAACTGTATTCCTGTGGTGTTGCAACTTTTCTTCCTTACACGAAGGCTTGTTCATGCACTCTCTCTTTCTTCCCCTGAACATTGCCTTCTGTTCCTTCCCAATTCTAGCCTCCATGTTCTGAACCCAAACAAAGCAACCTTGAAAACTAAAATGTGAGATGCAATAAAAATATGGATAGATTGGGCATGAATGCAGTATGCTTCTGTGTAGAATCAGTTTGGGTTTGCTTTGCAAAGGTTTTAGGTTGTGTCTGTTGCTACAAGGAGGAATAAACCTCAGTAAATGAGGCTGTGGATGGTGTTGCATTGGTGGAGTGATTGTGATGCGACTTAGTGACATGTTCTGCTTCACATTAATATTCTATCAGAGAAGATGCAATATCTTAAATCAGTTGAATAAAATGGATTTATCTCATACTCTAAATTTAAGATAGATTCCAGACTGAAAAACAACTAACCAGATGTTTATAAACTGCACCAGGAGAGGTTCACGTTGGACATCAGGAAGAATTTCTTCACTGGAAAGGTTGTTAAGCATTGGAATGAGCTTCCCAGGGAGGTGGCAGAGTCACCATCCCTGGAGGTGTTCAGGAAACTACTGCATGTGGCACTTGGAGCTGTGGTATAATTGACCATATGGTGGTGTTTGGACATAGGCTGGACTCAGTCTTTGAGATGATTTTCATTCTTTGTGGTTCTATTATTCTATAAGTAAATATTTTCCCAGCTCCAGGCATGGAGATTTTCTTTGTGGTCCATTTTGACATTCCCAGTGAGATACCTTTAAGCAGTCTAAACTCAGCAGACGTAGAATCTGCAAAGCAGCCTTGGTGCTGTAATTGCACAGGGGAAATCTCAGAAACTGTACCATCTGCTGTGCAGATTCTTATATTGGGTAGCTTCTTAGCTGCACTTGACAGCTGTTGAGCTGTTACCACCATTTTTATTATTTTAAAAATTTTCAAGTATTTTATTCAATGCATGCTTATACTTGAATTGCTCTGTCTTACAGGGCTAGTCCTATTCAGGTTGTTCTTTCCTTCTTCGTTCTTCATAGCTTCATAGAATTAATTATGAACTGTTAGCACCAGACCTTTTAGTACAGGGAACGTCAATGTTCCTAAAAATCAGAAGGACTATTAGCTTACTGCTTGCTTATTTTGACAACAGACTGGAATATGTAGTCATCCTAGTTGAAATGAGGGATAACATGGGGCTAGCAGATGTGGAAAGTTGAAAATAAAAGCCAGGTTTTCAGTGAAGCATGGCAACTATTTTTAGGCAGGTGTAGAAAAATAGTACTAGTCTTGGCACTGTGACAATATTGATCTGAATCCCAGCAGAAGGCTACACGTTGACAGTACTTCAGCTGTTTTGTCATTGGAAGTCAAAATAACTGCATTAATTTCATGGGAATTGTTATCAAGTGGTAATTCTGGTAGTCTTCCTACTGAATTAGAAATGCACATAAGTGGGATATGTTAAGTAGGACAAAACCAGATGAAATTGTGACACCAAGGAGTTCTCCCTCAAGCTAGTTTAGACAATAGCCACAACATCCACTTGCATTCTTTCTAATAATCTTTTCAGGAAGGTGATCCATATCTTCCATAGATTTCAGCTTTTCTGTTTTGTTTTGTTTTGTTTTGTTTTGTTTTGTTTTGTTTTGTTTTGTTTTAACCCCTCCATGTATTTTAGGACAATGCAAGAGCTGTTAAAATTTTTCATGATACTTGACCTGTGTGTTCTGGGTGACTTGATGTGAATCTGGTAGGGTTTAAGTCCAGCTGTTCCCCTGAGCTTTTACAAAATGACTTTTAATGCAAAGTGGGACATTCTCATTCTTTGTAAAGATACATACTGGTATCTCCTCAGTCAATTCCATTTTTATTCAGGATCAAGAAATTTCTTCCATGTCTCTCAAAGCTTAAACTAATTGTTCTTGAGACTGAAGAACAAATGGTTTTAAAGATCAAACATTTTTCTCAGCCTATTTTTTTAAAAAATGTACTACTGTACCATGAATGTCTGAAAATCCGTGTATATAGTGTGATTCTACAAAACAGAACAAAACCCATCTAAACAAAACTACAGCATGAATTTAAATGTTTAAATGGATTGAAATAATTCGTGTTGCGTACAGGGAGGTAATGGAAATGCAGCAATAGTTGACACAAGGATACCTCAGCTGACAAAATCAAATACAGCCAGTTTCTTGAGGGATTCCCCCTGGGTTTTTATCTTTGTGTTGAAGGAACCACTGCTAGAGGACTGGAATTTTGCCCTTTTCCGGACTTGCACATTTAGGACTATTTGGAACTATGAATTCCTGCTGTGTAGCCCACAAGAAAGTACTCAATATTTTTATCAAGCTGTAGCACACAAAATATTTGCCTTAATTCCTGTTAAACTCTTCTTTTTCTATTCCATTATTTTCCTTGTGTTCTCCTTGGTAGGCAGAAGGAAACAGTAAATTTGGTTTTCATTGGATTTGATTGCTGTTCAGCTGGTTACCCAGTATATTCTGTAAATTTAAATCAAGAAGACAAGGACATAATCAAATCTTCATAAAAGTGAAACTCTACCAGTATGTCAAGTCTGTCTGTCTTCAGAGGTTGAAATTGAGGTCAGAGCTTCACAGAGAAAAGGCATTTCCATATCATAGCTTGATGTTACGTGATAGTTATATAAATATTAAAGGGCAAAATGTCTAAGTGTGCTTGTAGATTATAGACTATTTTCAGAACTACTTCTGGAACAAAAGTATCAAGATAATTTTATTTCTGCAGAATTCAAGAAACATATATTTCGGCAAATACTGAATGTCCAATTTCTGTTCTAAATCTCAACCTATTACCTTTCTTGAAAGGTAAAAACAATTTGAAAAAGGTGTTTTGGAAATGTTACTATGATGGTATTTCCTTTGAAGTCAAGTATAATTACTGCTCTTAACCATGAAAAGGTATCTAATTTTGTCTTTTATAATTGAAAGCTTTTATTAATAATGGATTACATGTATGGCAGCTTTTATTAATTATGCACTACATATATGGTATATGAAGCCACAGAGCAGGTTTTTTTTGTTTTGTTTTGTTTTTTTTTGTTTTGTTTTGTTTTTTTGGTTTTTTTTTTGTTTGTTTGGTTTTTTTTTTTTTTGTTTTTATTATTTTTCTTGTTCATTGGCTAGGGAGATTTGCCTTTCAGAGAAGATTTGCCCTTCATAGTGAAGATTTCATGCTCAGTACTAGGAAAAACCTCAGTTCTGGCATATTGTTTATGAGGCAGATCAAGCACTGCTTTGAAATGGCTTTGTAGAAACTACAGAGCCATTTCTGTAATAAGCCATATCTTTTATGTCTCAATTGTATTTTTGAAGAGCAGTTATGGAGGGGGAAGATTAGTACTCAAAATGTCTGTTGCACAGGTGCTTAGAACAAGGGTTTTGACTGCTTCAGCCATGCAGTCAGTACTTAAGCTGTGATTTCATTTAGTTTGAGCGAAGTGCAATAAGAATAATTGCCTTTCTGGATCTGGGATTGCGTGACTGGAGGGAGACTCTGTCAGCTCAAATTAGAACAGTGCAAACTCCTGGGGAAATGGACTTGCAGAAGAATCTCCGTGTGAACACTCCAGGAAGATTTCAGGTCTCTGTTGTTGTGCCATCAGCCTGCTAGTTTGTGTGCTGATATTGAAGACTGGGAATAAAGCTTAGCCATATGTATGTCTGTTAAAACAGCTATATGCAGAAGTGGGGATTCAGAGGAGTTTTGATAGGTGTTCTCCTAAGGGCTCTGAATCTGTGGTGTGGATTAAATTCGGACGGCTGAAACTACATGGCCATCCCTAAGCAAATACTGCTACATTGAAATGAATGGACAGTAAATTTTCTCTTTGACTGATTTTGTTCAGAAACATATCATGTTCTGAATGCCTTTGAGAATGTGTATTTATAGCATGATTCTACAAAATTGCATGACACCGGCTGGATTATTTTTGTGATTACACAATTTGTAATTTAAGCGTACAGTCCTTGTGGATGTTGTGATGGAAACTACCTTAGAATCTTCTTCAGTATTTCTGCTTAGCATCTCAAAGTTACTTGAGAAAATAACCTTTCTTAGGTGTTTTGTACTTGGGCTTTTGCAAATTCTGTTTGAGACTCTGCTTGATGATTAAAGAGGGATTTGTCATTTACCTGGTCAAGAAATACAGCATCTCTGATCTGTAATCAATGTGGTGAGGGGCTGCTTTGTACCTTTGTGATGGTACAAAGCAACAACTGGTTTGTCCATCTGATTTTAATTTTCTGCCATTCTCCCGTTGATTAATGGGTCTGTTGCTCTTTGAGCCTGTAAAGATGATGATATGGGTTTCCCCACATTCCACTTCAAAGGAGTTTATAGATTGGACTGCTAATTAAATGCTTTTTTAAAATTTAGGTTTTTTGGGAATGATGTCTAAATGCATCATTATGTACTGTTTGGAAGGGTATAATCTTAAAAGACGAGTAATGGATAATTATCTGAAAAAGGAAATGTTGAATCATTTTTTTAAGAGAAAGCAAATTGAAGGAAAGATTTGCCAATCAGTAAATGACTAACTGATGATGAGGATAAAACTTCGTCAAACCTGTTTTTCAGCTGTCTCTGCGTTTGTTTAAAGAATATATGGAGATACAATGAACAGCTTTTTCAAAATTTCTTAGTGTTTAAACAGTAGTTGATGGATTTTTATTTTATTTCTTTTTCTTTCCCGATCTGAAATAGTCTCTAGTCATGGAAGATTAGGGAAGGAGTAGTTTATTTTCTTTGTGATTCAGGTTCATTCTGCCGTCTCTGGTAGTGCTTAGAACATGATTCCTTGTAAGGCAAATGTGAGCTAACTCTTAAGGGTGCACCTTAATGAAGGGTTAGTCTTCCATGTACCTCCCATCTCAGACTAGCACAGGGAAAGCAGAGCTTGCAAACCCTTTTTGCCAATAGTAGTGTAATGCCTCTTTCTTTTAGTGAGGTATTGAATTGAACATAATGTTTTCTGCCAGGCTGGGTACCCAACAGTAGTTACATGGTAGCAAGGATTGATAAAATGTTATCTTGCAACAGAATTTTAGGCCTGCAAGTAATTAGGTTAACCACTATTTCTATAAACCATTGGATTCCCCCTTTTTAACAAGCAAGAATAGGAACTACCCCACTGGAGTCGGAGAACAGCTGTCTCATCAGTGACTTAGTAGATATACCCATACCCTTTGCATTAGGGTATGGCCATATCAGCTAACAGGTCAGGTTAGACCTCAATACCCTGGCTGCTTGCAGGAATGAAGCTGTACTCTTTAAAAGGTTTGAGTGCTGATTTCCAAAAATGTTGTTGGTAGTAGGTGACTACCCTTCTGAAGAACACAGGAAAAGGTGATGAGAGCTGTTTGAGCAACTGAGTATGGGCTGGTGTGCTCGAGGCAGCAGGAAAGGCGACATCCAAGCACCTCCTGCTCTGCACTGGGATGCGCTTGAGTGGCAACAACAGCCAGAAGCATCGAGGAAGGGCTGTGCAGCTGTGGACATCAGCTCTGAAGTTCACAAATGACCTTGGTCTGTCACCCAGGAAAAGCAGGGCCTTGCAGAGCCAGGCTGATGCCCTCCAGTAAAATGTGAATGATGTGGTATGAATAGCAGTGCTGGCAAAACAAGAATGATGGCTCTTCTGGAAGAGAATCAAGCAGCAAAGTGGGCAGTATGGCCAGCTGCTTCTGCCTGGAAGGTTTTATTATGTTAAACATCACATATTCTGGGGAAATTTTAAAAGCATTGTGGCTCTTATAAGCAGCCTTAGGTCATTGGAAGCCATTAAGGAAAAACAGAGGGATGTGCTCAGGTGCATTTGACCTTCTCTGAAGGTGAGCCTTAACTCTTTGAGATGATCAGCACAATAAGAACAGAAGTATTGGATATAAGGGGTTGCTTTTGTTCAATTTGTCATCACAGCGTTAGAAGAGAAAATACCGCAAGGAAAGACCAGGGCAAAAGGTCCAGGGGGTATCTGGCAGCAAGGAGGAAGCTGTAAGGCTACTGAAGACCATGCCCTGGGCCCTAGTAGTGTATGTCCAAAGGGAATAAAATGTTAGCAACCACAGCAGGCCAGGAAGGCTGGATTTTAAAATGCACAAAGGCAAAGCCTGAGCAGGGTGAACAGCTGGAGCATAGGAACAAGAGCCGGAAGGGCAGACAGTGTCTGTGTGTTGAAATAAAAGATTTTACCAGTCTGTCTCTGCTGTAGACAAGCTTTGTTCAAGATGGGATTGCATTTCAAGGTTCACTTGGGTGTGCTATAATTTTTATTGATTATACAGGAAGCTTAACCATGGGTTCTAGTTTAGCAGCATTCCTGTGTCATCAGCTGTTGTGTCTTCAATATCACTTACTTCAGTTCTGTTGGCAATGCATATCCTGTCTAACGCTCCTTTTGTTGCCTGGATACAGCTACGTTTTGCCACTTGCATGGTGTTAAATGATTCTGCCTGTCTGATGCATTGATTGTACATTTCTGGAGGAAGCCCTAGCTAGCAGCAATTCCCCGCGCATTAGACAATTTTATACACTTATGCTAGAGTCTAACATGGGATAATCTGAAATTCATGGTTAAGGAAGGTTGTTTTACCTCTTCTTCCTCCTCCATTTTTGTGGTGTATTTGAATAGAGAGCTTTTTACGATGCCATTCATTACTTTAGTTTACTTGTGAGCTGTTCTGGGTAGCAATGCCAGTTTGGTGGCTTTTCTACCACTATAGCACCAGGTGCTGTCAATACCATGGTAAAAGGGAAATAACACAGGCAACAATTAGGTGTCTCAGCTGAGGAGGAGAGATATGCAGCAAGCTGCTGGGTTTTGTTTGGCAACAAAAATCTGCACATCAAGGTACTGAACAAAACTTTACTTTTATTTTCTCAGTATTTTCATTTAAAATTTGGTTTTACCACGTCTATTACTGCGTGAAGAATACTTTAAAAAATTGTTCATGCCAGTGAAAACCTGAAAGACTTGATGCTTTATATATATGGCTGTATTTAAAATGTAAGTAGGATATATACTCTGTCAACCATAGGAGAGAAGGAAGTATATGGATTTAGTTCCAGCCTACTGTCTCCTTTGGTGAAAATGACCCAAATGTTAGGGTTTTTTTCTGAATTGATAAATACTTCAGCCTTGTTTTCAGTATATATGCCTTTTGCTGATGCTCTTTGGAGTCTTTCGCACTTCATCTTCCCCAAACCTACTTTTGCCCATAATTCCTTTAGCGTGGTACTAAGCAAGGCTATTTTTGAGAGTCTGGGTTTTTAATAACTTTTGATTTGAGAAGTTGACAGGTTGAAAGTCCTTATCTACTCTGATTTCAGTGGAAATTAGATACATAAATGTCTCAGTGGAACTGAGCCATAATGGATGAGCTGCTACCAAAACTGTTTCATCTGTTAAGAAAATAGTCCTCTTCAATGGAAGATTGAATGACAACTGAAATTGCATGCTTAAAAAAAATATAAGGACTATCACCAAAATTAATAATATAACCTTATTTTGATCTTGAAAAACTCTATGAGAAAAGATTTCTTCCTCTCATTAATTCTGGTGAAAACAGGAGACCTTTATCACTAGCTGTTAGACCAGAAGAGATTAATGTGCTGCTTTCAGTGGTGGCAAGCTAAGTGTGGTGTACCAGGAAGTTTTGTTCTAGGACAAGTGACAATAATTATGTTTAATAATATGGAAAAGGAATTAAAATTGGGAGATTATCCTTTTTGGGTTTTACAGATTTACACAACACATGTTTGTTTATATAATAAAGAGATTTTTAAAAATGTAGTTGCTAAATAAATTTAATGTAAGAAAGTATCAGGTAATTTTTAAAGCAAATACTTCCTTTTTAGCTCATAACCAATCTTCCAAAAGTAGAAGTGAAGATATTACCAAGAGAGGTCAGTTAAGGAATGTCAGAAATGGCTCAAGATTCAAGTAATAAGGAATTAGTGTTTTCTCTTGTGGATTTTGTTTTGTGTTATTTGTTCTTGCAATTCTTTTAAGAATGTAGAGATCTTCTGTATCCCTTCTTGTGTTTACAGGAAATTTAAAACTGATGTTAGAATAACATTTATTACCTATGTTCAATTGCATTCTTTTTCCTTGTGCACAGATTTATCTGTTGTATTTGGGGATTTTGTACAGTTAAAACCATACTTCTGTAGATTTTGAGATACTCTGTCATTAACGCAGCCAAACTTGCTACCAAATACAAAAGTGAAGAGAGGAAAAGTATTCTTTCTACATTCAGGATATTCTTGATTGTTATTTTGGATTACTGTGCACAGGTATTCTGGGGGCATGTCATTGTCAGCACAATCTGTAAGTAAAGAAAAAAAATAATATTTGACAAGAATACTATATCTTTTACAGTGATCAAACACTTCCTTGACTGAATGGTTTTGGTGGACATTTTTTATAAATAGAAACAAAAAACTAGAGGTTATGTAATAAAAATTGAGTAAAAAGTAGAAAGAACAATATATGAATGTACTAGGGTTCTTGCTTTATTAATGGAAGTTTTAAATTATCAGAAGCTGTTCAAACAATTAATATATTGTCATATTCGCACCTTCTGTCTTCTTTCTCTGCTTGCATGCATTTGAAATCATGTTACAAATGTTTAACTAGAAAATGACTACTCCGGTTGTCCTGTGTCTGTTCTCTGTTAGGGGGAAAACTTACTGAGGTTTTACTTTAAAACAGGCACTCTCTTCTTCTGAGATGTAAATGCAATGTGGCTCTAGAAGCTAATAAAATTTCACAGAGGAAAAGAGTACTATAGTGAGACACTTTCATTTTTCTAGATGTGTTTATTCCATAATAATAATAATATGTTACTATATAAGAACTGCTGCTAATGTGTACAAGAATACATAAAAGAAAGTTACTGTTTGAGGGAAAACAGCTTTGAAAGTGTTTGTAGCCTCATCTGTGGCTTGTGTAGCAGGTGTGGTACTTTGTGTGGCTGGGCAGGTCACACACTTCTCATAGTATGTAGTAAAAACTGCATTTTTTCCAGTTCTAACTGGGATTCCTAAATGAACCATATTGGTCAGATAAGCTGTTGTATTTAAAATAGTTTGTCCATCCAACTTTAACTTTAGAATTGTCTTACATAAACATAAAGATTATAAGCCTTTTTCTTAGGAGTTGCTGGTTTGGTTGTAGGTTTTGCTTTTCAGCTTGGCCTCAGTAGGAGAATACTTATTACTGTGCTGTGATTTGTAGTGAGTTCACTTTTGTTGATGAGTAGTTGGAAATAGTGTTTAACACAAAGAGCTATAATGCATGCTCAAGTCATTAGAGTAACTTGCCTTATACCTTACTAACTCAGATCCTGTGTTATCCTCACAAAATGATCATGTATATGTGTCTTTATATATGTATATCTCCATATTACTGTGTACTTGAGAGTCTGTGCTGTAAAAAAAAAAAGGAGAATTAGATTTGTTTTTATACAGGCAAAGTGACAGCAGACATGTACACTAGTAGCAGTCTGGAGAGTAGCTTTATTTAAAAATATGTGCTTGTGCATATATGTGTCTGCTAGATGATGTAACATTTGAGGCATTATCTGCAGCTTTAGAATAATTTAAGTTAAAAGAGGATTTTTAGGTCTGTGCTACTGAATATTCAGATTCTCAACAAGAATTAATGAGATCGAAGATAACTTGTCTGTTTTACCTCAGACTTTGCATGCTCTTGTGGAAGTGACATCCTTTTTTGTGATTTATGTTCCTAACCTGCAACGCACAGGAGTATTTCCTTACTTGACTCTTTTAGTGATCCTAACTTCTAGAGGATGGCATATATGCCCCTTTTTTCTGAATGATTTCTGCTGTAAACACAGTTAGGCATACAGACTGTTCTTCAAAACAATCCCAATATATGCTATTGTTTTCAGGCCACAAGCTGCAAACTTTGAGTAGCATATAATATAAAAATGGCACACATGGATAATTCATAAATCTATGAGTTGTCAAAGTCAGAAGCAGTCAGCCAGTTCTAAAAAATGTCATTGATGTACCTGGTATATTTCAGCCTAAAGGCTGAAAATATTAACAGCAATGGGTATTGGATATAAAACAACCAGAGCAAAGCTGAGCCTGTGATCAGCCGTGTGGAACTGCTTAAAGCCAACGTGTCTCTTCTGAAGGAGCTAGAATTGTCCTATTGAAATATATATTCATGGTTGTTTTATGCTTTGAATATCTTTAGTCCCTAGTCTGTGAATAAATGTGCTGCTCCAGTTGCTGGAAAAGGAAGCTTGATTAAACTTCCAGTCTTATTGAAAGTTGACAGCTTTATTGTCTTTAGATGTGTGGATAGCCATGCACAGAGATAGTGGGTGAAGAAATTTGTGTCAAAATTGAAACAGTAGTACGCAGTTAAACTTGATATCAGTCTAGGTTGCACTGGAAGAGAATAAAGGTTCTTGGAGGCGGCCAGAAGGAGGTTCAAGTTTTCAAATCTTACAACATTTTTCAGGGAGATATTTTCAGAATTCCCAGATATGTAATTTTTGCTATCTCCCTTCCTTTATGAATACAGAACCAAGCTTATGTTTGACTTTTTTTTTCTTGCTTTGATTTTATGGACCATTTTCCTTTCTTATTTTTTTAAACAAGAAGCAAAGCAAATAGTTTCCAAGTATTCAATTTGCGTGGATAGTAGGATGAATAAAGGGTAATACCCTGACATCAAGAACAGCATATGCTTAATAAAGGGAGAAGATTTCTTCCAGTTGTTTTAATGTTTTGTGTGATTTTCATATTTACCTTTTAGTATTTAGAAAACTCATCTGTTTTGGATCCTTCTTCCTGGTTTCTGTTTCTGGTATTATGGACAGCAAATGAACTCCCTAAAATGCTTTTCTTTACATGAGAAATGATTGATTGCTTGTACATTTGAAATCTTCCAGTCTTTGCCATGGTTCCTTAAATTCCATTTCACCTTCTGTTTTGTTTATTGCTTTGTTCCTCTGGTAAAATTTCTCAAACCTAAATATTTAGACTAAGTTGTAAATCTGGTCAACATCTTTGTTTTAGTTTAGGTGTTGACTGTGTAACCTTAGTATTGCTTGCTTTTTTCCTTGGGTGTTTTCTCTTAGTCTCGCTCTATTTTTTTTTTCCTTTTAGGATATGTATTTAATAATAAAAAGTTTGGGTGAGAGGTATTTTCAGTTTTTCTTGTAGCATTTCTTGAGGTGCTTGCTTTGCTTATATAGCAGTTGCTGCCCTATCTGTGGCAGTAAATTCTTTAAATGTGTAGATATATTTTATCCATACTCACATACCTGGGCCAAAGTATTTGCACTGTAGACAGTGAAAGGAGGAACCTGAGTATCTGGAAAGTGTCCAGTTTGTTTTTTGTAATGGGACAGTTTTAGGACTGTGCAGCCAGTATGTTTGTACTTGTGTTGGTATTGCTTGAAATTTCACTACTGCTTAAAATATTTCTTTGTGAAGTGTAAGTGTGCTTGTTTCGTGATTATTAAGTTGTTCCACAATTTTTGTGTGGTTAAATCTTAGCACTAGGGAAGAGCAGATATATGTGGGGATGTGGCTTTGTTTTGTACATTGAAATAATTTAATAGTATTGACAACTAATATGTTGAAAACTTGATATTAACAGTAATTTAAGAGAATTAAGCACATAAGTAGAAGGTGAATAGCCTCTTTAAAAGAAGTTTTTCTTGTTGTTTTATAAAACAATGTTTTTTCTTTCTGTTTCTAGGTTTTCTCAAATAATGATGAAGCCCTTATTAACAAAAAACTACCCAAAGAACTTCTCTTAAGGTAATTCTACATAACATTTTAAAGAGTAAAAACCTGAGGATTGTATGTTGCTTATGTGTCTTACAGACTATCAAGTGCTATTCATTCTTTCTTAAATCCTCATGAAATAAATAATAACACCCTGATTTACTTCTTGGAATTATTGAGCTTGTTGTCTTGATTTGTTTTAATGTATTCAACATGGAAGATGTAACTTAGTTGTGATTTTTGATGTGCATGTCAGAAAAAGAAGTGAAATAAAATGTCCAGAAAACTTTGCTGTGCCATTTAGTCAGCTCTTCCATACTCTCTATGTTTTATATCTGTCTGTATAATTCTCTACTGTAGTTCACACTCTTTGTGCCATGAACTTTATTGTAACAAAATAAAATACAAATTCAATGTGAGAGCTTCCAAAAAAGTCACTGCAGTGAAAAGTTCTATTACTGTTACTGCCAGTCTCTGTTGTACAAGGTAGAACCAACAGAGAGATCTTTCTCATTGTAGTCATTGGGTTACTCATAAATTTTATCAGCTTGCTGGTGTGTGAGTAGATCATGTTTGCAAAAGTTACCTAGAACACCAAGATCAGTAAAGTCAGCCCATGACTGCTGGGTATCTGCACGCTCCCATATGGTTGAAAGTTGATTTCAAGCAAAGTATAAATCAACTGCCAAATGTGGAAATATTGCTTGGTTGGATGTGGCCACTGCAGAGCTGGAACAGAACCAGGTCAGCAACATCTTCTGTACCTGCAGAAAGGATTTGTTGCTGACTAATCCTTAAGGTGAAAAAACAAAAAACAAAAAACCAAAAAACAAACAAACAAACAAACAAAAAATTTTGGATATGATGGTACAAATAAAATCGAGCTGATGATTTTTTTTAATGTACTGAAGAGAAGTTTGGGTCAGCTTGTGCATGTGTCACTGCTTCAAATCTGATTTGAAGTGGAAGAATGTCTCAATGGTGTTTTGCATCTTGTGCCTGAAGAAAATGCTCCTAAAAACATTGTAATTATCACAATGTTCTCTCAATGGTATTAAAAAAGCAGACTTGTTAAAGGAATGGAATTATAAAAGGCTTTTCATTTTTGTTGAGATACGTTCCATGTGGTAGCAGACCGTAGTTAGACTTTTAGAACTGTTTCGAAAATGTGATTAGAAGAGACAGTCACTGAGTGATATCTTGAACAGGAATTCTCATACCTTTTGCTTTGTTGAATGCAATGCCACACATGAACCACAAGATAAAAGTCAATGTAGTTTGCTGCCTCCTTAGTGAAAAATTGTGATCTGCAAGCACTTCTTTTTAAGCATCAGGACTCCCCAATATTTGTGGAAATTACTGTCCTTTACACTGTGATGGATGCAAAGTATCTCATTTGTGTAATTGAATAGAATTTGTTTATATGATTTAGGTAGTGAAAAGTATCATGCACTGAGATAGTAAGGATATCTTTTGGAGCATCTTTATGAGAGAGAGGCTGAGGGAGTTGGACTTGTTCAGCATCAAGAAGAGATAACTGAGAGCAGTCCTCATCAATATTTATCTGTACCTGAAAGGAGGTTGCCAAGAGGATGGAGCCAGGTGCTTCTCTGTGATGACCAGCAACAGGACAAGAGGCAGGCAGGCATAAACTGGAACACAGGAAGTTCCACTTGAATATGAGGAAGAACTTCTTTACTATGTGGGTAACTGAGCACAGGAACAGATTGCCCAGAGAGGTGGTGAAGTTTCCCTCACTGGAGATATTCAAGAACCATCTGGATGCAATTCTGTACCACGCGCTCTAGGGTGACCCTGTCTGAACAGGGAGGTTGGACCACATGACCATCTGTGTTCCCTTTCAACCTGACACATTCTGTTATTCTCTGATTTGAAAGAATTCAGCAGGACAAAAACCCAAACAAACAAGTCCGAATATTTAGTCTCTGCCAGTGGCTTAGCTGTTTGTTCTTATATTCAAGATGGCTTCTTGCAAAGCAACTTAATGTGCAGGCTTACCTTGGATTTGACCAATTGAGGAAGTGGTGCAGCTACTCCCGGCCACAACACTGTTACCACCATGTCTGAAGAAGCCTTTTGCATGGTTCAAAGGCTTTCTGGGGCTGGAACAACAGCATAAAATATCCCAGGCCAAGCATATGCGGGACTGATTCAACCAACCATCTCTGTTTTGTGCACGTCTGTCCTTTCTGCAGTTGCACGGTGATTTGCCAAAGTAGTGTTGCAGATGTAGCTAGAAGAGTTGATGATCTGAGAAACTGAGCTGTGACTGTCAGCTTTCTCCATAAAGAACATGATGATCTCATGCTGAATGCTGAGACTGGATCTGCTCCTCCAGAGAGAAATAAAGTACATGTTTCATTATACCCACAAGACTGTGCTGATCACCAGGGTTTTGAAATGGAGTGGAAGGAAATGTGTGGGAGATGCTCTGTAAATCTCCTTTTGAAATTGTACTGCTGCAGGGACAAACTCAAAAGGCCAATGGCAGAGACCATGTTAGAGAGAGGGACGTGCATCTGGGTTCTTATCCCTGCAGAGTGTAGATATCCAAGGAAGTTTCATGGCACAGACCTGCCTGTCTAAAGGTTTATCAGTGGGGAATTTGTTTTATGAGCCTGCATCTAAAGGCTTTTGTAAGACTGAGTCTGAATGCCTTTTGACTCCTGAAACAGTATCTACTCATGCTGCAACATGTTCTAAAATTGTCTTACCCTATGGTTATGACAGGAGAGCTTAAATATTGCTGTGGGTGTAATTAATATTCTAATTATTTTTCCTTTATTAGCTGTGCAGTCTACCTTTTAATTAAAAGGAGAGTAAACCAGTTGCAGTGGAAACATTTTGCTCAGAGAGCTGGAACAGAATAGTAAATATCATGAAAAGTGTCATCAAATGCACTTAGTTTGCTGCTTGCTTGTATCAGATATGTATGAAAACTGTTAGCACTACAGCCCTCTTTAAAAAAAAAAACCCTATTGGACTTGTGGCAAAAAAAAGTGATTAATAGCTTGTTAAAAATATCTGGGAATTAAATGTAAACATGGTTTCTTCTATTGCCAGGACTGGTTTTGTTCTCATTTGCATGAAGTAATTAAATTTATGTACTGTGACTGTAACAAGCAGTCAGTCCAATTTTTTGTTCTAAAATTGAAAAACTTTTTCCTGATGGGAGATTTACGAAATAAAACCACTTTGAAATTTATTCATAAAATAGTTTTGCTATATTTGCATACTCCAAAATTGAACAAAGTAATCCCTTGGTCTTTTACTGCCGTTCATCATCATTATTAATATTGTGATTGCAATTATTACTATTACTAATGTAACAACCAGAATTATATTATATTTTCAAGCCAGTGTCATGTCTGTTGCACATTTTCTGTGGAGTGTCTACTGTGCTGGTAAGTAAATGGTTGAGACCCCCAACTTACCAGGCACAAAACTCATTTGAAATGATGAGAAAAGAGAGATTATTTGTTATTTCTCAAGTATAACTGGGCAGAGGAGGAAGAGGTTATCTAATTAATATGGACAGGGGTGCTTTTGAAGAAGACCCTTGTTTGGAAGCGCCAGTTATACTTTGGGGTTTGTAGTAGAGCTTGAGTGGAGAGAGGGAGGTAGTTAATTTGTACCTTTTTCTGGTTTATGGACATGCATTTTTATTGGCAATATTGGAGTGTATTTTTAACTGTGAACAAAATAGTCTGCTTCTAAAACTTTTCTTCTAGTATTCAGGCTAAAGGAAAAATTATTACCCCTGTTAGCTGTTGAAATGCTATTAGTTTGCCAGTTGGCAAGGAATGCTCTTTCCCCTCTACTGTGACATATTGCAAGAAGTAAAAGGTTGAATAAATGCTCAGTTATATTATGTTTAAGTAAAAATTGTGTGGTGGTAATATAAATTGGGTCATTTATACAGTTTTTGGATGATTGTAGCTTCAGGTTTTTTTTCCTAGTCTATGTGTTCATGAGAAAACATCAATTGAATATACAGGACATTTATTGTAAAATTGTATTGGTGTCTGAAATTCATAAATGCATGTCTGTCATCAGAAGAATAAGAAATCAAGTCAGGCTGATACTATTTTAATGGTAACTTTTCTAGTAAGATGTCACTGCCTTAAAAGTGGCTCATCTTTTTTTTTTTTTAATTGCTGGGGAAAACCCTTAAAACAATGGATTCTTATAATTAGAGTGTGAATTTGAAACTAAACTGAAACCAAAAAAATTAAGTGTATGTAATTAATGTTAAAATGTTCTGATACTTCAACCGCTTTTTTTTTTTCAGGGGGAGGGGGGTGGGGTGGGCTTGACAAAAAGTAATAATGCACTTTTGAAAAGGGAGATACAGCCAGTGCTTTTGGCACGTAGAAAGATGAATGACACTTTTTCATTTGTATTTTAACCACTATTGTTCTGTACTGTGAAAACTGTAAGTCTTTTTCACAAACATGGTAAGCTTAAGGAACAGAGATGTTTGTCCCTTTCACCCACTTAAACCATTTTCAGTTCCTTTCTGCCTAAAAAGTACCAACTTCATAAACTGTACCACAAATAGAGAAACTCTTGTGAGTTCTGTTATAAGCCATACTTTTAAAGTGCATGTGCTTAAGAGTAGATCTTAGCTATCAGTCTCAAAATTTGAGTGGGCAATCAGATTTAGAAGAGGATAAGTAAAGTTTTGGGGCTGAAATTAGAAGAGGAACCCAGGAGTGCAGTTCCAGCAGCAGCTCTTCTAGTAGGCAAGAATATGCAGCTTGAGAGTTGAATAATTAAGTTTTCATGTTTCTATTCTTTTTTTTATTATTATTACTGCATGCTGCTTTTTGCTGAACTTTTAGTGTGTTCACTGTTGTAGAGAAAAAGTTACTGTAAGCTTAAAACTGGTAAAGTCAAACATAGCATTTGATATATTTGAAGTGATGCTTTAGCATCTGTGTGCTTAACTGTGGGCGAAATAGAAAAGAAATACAGCAAAGGCTACATAAGAAATTGTCATAATGCCATGAGTATTTTTTAGTTAGGTCCTGGAGGTACTTGGATGGCCCACAATTGCTGTAAAATTTGGCTGCTGTATCTTAGCATACAGAGTACTGACTAGTGAGTCAAACAACTGAAAAGTATAAAACTTTTGTCTGGAGCAGTTCTTGGCTGTTAAGAATTTTGTAAGCAGAAAAACAATATATGTGTTTTGAAAGGAAAAGGGAAAAACAATCTGTCATCTCAGACATGATTCATTTTCCCCACTACAAGGATCTGTATAATTAAATAGGGAATATTTCACCCTGAATAGCTGAGACTGCTATTTAGTGTTTGACAGTCTCAGGGAAACATTCCAGTTTTATACTCCACATGCAATCTTTTATTTTGATTCTTTAGAGTGTTTTGCAAGTCTTCAAAGTCCTCTATAGTAGTCTGCCCAACAATTACAGTTTAACTATTTAGAATTAGAAATTGACAAATTGTTACAAGTATATAAACTTCATACAGGTTATGAACTGAAGAAATTATCTTTCTTATGAAAGTAAGGCTTCTTTTCTGTATATTTCCACAAATCTATGGTTTTTGTAAAACAGATTCTAATGTTGCCTCATGCAAGTAGTTTTCATTAAGTCTTTTACTATAACATGCCTGAAATATATCTCTCCAAAGAATTAGTGCAGAGCAGCACTGATTGACACTATTCAATATTGTGTGAGTATCCTTTAAATGTTTGCTTACTAGAAATGTAGAGACTTACACTGACAAGAAGCAAACAGAAACAGTGCAACTGATGACAGCATAATGGCAGATCCTGACTCACTTCTGTGGAGTCATACAATTGTTTCCAGTGGTCCTCACCTCCAAAAAAAGTGATCAGAAATTAAACTGAGTAAGTGATCTTAATGAACCACAGGCACAGGTCACGGACAAGATAAAATTGGAAATTAGTTAAATATTTTGATATTTAGCTAGAAAAATAATAGAATTATAATTATTTTAGGACTGTATAAGATATACAAGGTTCTTTCAGAATCCGTATGTGCTTTGGGAGCAATTTAGAAAATAATGTCACACTATCAGTGCTGTTTTTGTAATAACATGATTTATGTAATGTCACAATGTATGGTTGTTTAGTTTCTCTGTTTCTTCAAGGTAGTGTATCTAATTTCAAATATACACAGACGATGCAATAAGTTGCAATTTTCTCATTAATCAGCTTTTTTTAGAAAAATTCCCTTTTATTCTGAAGAAGCATAGGGTTTTAAAACTTTCCAGTGACTTATATTCAGAACAGAACTTGGGCTCTATTTGAGGAAACTAAAGGCTGAATCAATGCTTGGTGATCAATATACCCCCTTCAGAATATAGAGAAGGTCTCATGTTGACCTTTTTTTTTTACACTGCTACATGCATTGTTTGTCTGCTTATGAAATTCTTACCAAGATCAGTTCCAGATGCAAGTTTATATTTTTCACTTCTCTGCCTCGCCAGTCGGCACTTTGTACGCGTTTTCTGCCTTCTTTTTATGCAATGCTAAACATTTGCAAACGATTATATGAACAATTCAGTTTGGCCTTTTGAAATTGGAGTAGGTAGCTGCCATCCTCTATTTAGCATGTTTAAGTGATTTGGTTTTGTTCACAAACAAGTGCCAGTGTAAGCTCAAATGAAATGTTTTGGGTAGCGATATTTCAGATGGAATTTCTTTAAAAACGTGAGTGAAAGGCTTGAAGAACAGATGCAGAAAATGGCACGCTAGTGCTCCTTGTATACTGTGTTAATGAGGAAGTGGAGATATGGAAATTGAAGTGGGGTTTTATTGTGTCCAGGTGCTAAGGAAAATTTGTGAATTTTGAAAAGGAAGCATTTTTTTAGTGTTTCTGCTTGGGGTTTCCTTATAAATGGAATGCTTTAGCTTTACTTGGTTCAAGTTACATGTATTATCTCTCAGTAAGAACATACTTGTGACAAAGGATTAGTCACACTGGAACAAACAGAAGCAAATAAGCATTTGAAGCAGGAGTAACAGCTAAAAGTAATATAGTAATGACTTACACAACCCTTGGAATTGTACTTTATCATTTATTTTGTTTCATTTTGGTTTTCTTTTATTTGCTGCTAAACCTCTCTTTGGAATCTCATATTTAATGAAGAATTAATTTGATGTAGGGCTTTATTTACCTTGAAACTGGAGTTTATTTAAACTCTGTCTTTTAGTTTGTGCATTATCAGAACTAAATGTTCTAGAAGTATTAGTGATATAATGAAGTCTGCCTTTTATATGGAGCTATGGGAGGCAGAGGGGGAAATGTTCTTCCTCAATTCCATGTGAAAAGTGCCATCAAGGAACAAAAAAGCAATCAAAAGATACTCTTACTTTCTAAAAAGAAAAAAATTTCTTAAATATTGGTCCTAGACAGTTTAAATAGAAAACCATACATAAAAATACTTAAGACTTCTTTGGTCTGTAATTCATGAAGTATTTGCAGGAGAGGTGAACATTATTATCTGTGTGTTCATGATGCAAACACAGACATCAGGAAGTCTTTTGTTCAAGATCATCCTCCAGGCCAGTAGCAGAGCTACAGGTTGGATCAAGTCTACATACTGAATCCTACTCCAGCATCTAGCCAAAGCACGTAATATCTGTGGCACTAATGATCTTGGCTTATGGAGTGTCCCTAGGCTGCACAGCACCAGTGCATCATGTTATTTATCCACTTTTCTAGCTAGCCACTAATGTGCAGCATGGGTACAGTGGATTTTTTACCTATTTGGTGCCCACATTATAATCCCTTCACCCATGTGGAAAAATAGACTGTAGGATAGTTGGAATGGCCAGCAGGTGGGATTAGGACTGTGGGCTGCAATTTAAACCACTGTGAACTAATCATTAGGCTAACTGCTTTTGTTTAGTAAGATGTGTTATAGTTTCCAAATTTGTACTTCATAAAATCACTTCATAAAAATAAAATCTATATTAAAAATTATAGACTTGCTGAGGCTGGAAGGTTAAACAGAATTGGCCCTTTTTGAATTTATCATTGGACATTTTGTTTCGGATACTGAGAGTATCAGAAAACATTACTGTTGTGTTATTATACGTGGTCATACTTTACAAATGAATAAAACTCATTTTCAAAGAATAGGATCCACTTGTCTTGCAAATAACATATAGACCATAAGAGGTTAGATGCCATCCTCTCTAAAATGAATCCAGCAAAGCTGATATCTGTTTTGGTGGAAAATAGACGTCAGATATTCTGTAGTCAGCCTAGTATTTTGCAGTTGCCAATACTTACATCAATGGTCTGCAGTAATAAGTACCTTGGTGAAACAAAAGGAGGTTTGGCTTGTAAAGAAGTGTTTTTTGTGCCACATTTGTTATTGAAAGGCTTTCTACTGAGATCATCTGAGAAAGACCTGAGTTGTTTACAAGTGGAAACTGCGGGGTTAACTTACTGGAAAGTTTTGGAGCATGTAAGAGAGTTTCTAGTTTAAGTGCTTTACAAAACAGCTCACCTACAGTGAAAAGGGGATTGTTTTAATAACTGACCTGGAAGGTCAAGCATCAGATGAGTCAATGGATGTGTTCTTTGTGTAGCAATTGGTGTTCCTCAGCCTTTTGCTGAGGAACAGGCCTGACAGAAAAGAGAGTTGGTTTTTGATAGAAAATAATCAAGTTCCTTAATATTTAAATATGCCTCACTATTTATGTTTCCAGGACAAGTGTTATTTTGTGGTTTTATTGAATAAGATATTACAGGATTTAACTGCAAAGTTGATAAAGTTCAGAAGTACACCAGTATTAACGCTGTTAATTTAATCATACAGATATAAATTTATTTATTGAACTTAATATTCATTAAAGATTCTGCTTTTCGGGATTATGACTATGAGTTATTGTCTTACCTGTATGTTTTCTAGCCTCCATATTTTTAATCTAGAGTTTGTACACACTGCTGGACTACACTTAACCATGAGATGCCTCATACCTCACTAAGTTGTTTATTAAAACAGAGGACTAAAGGTGAAGAGAAACCCTCCATTGTATAAAGAATTGTAAACATGGTTCGTATTTACTGAGTATGACATTTTTTTGGAGAAATACAAGACATTTTCCATGATGGTTATTAGACTTTGCCACTGTGTGTGTTCACAAGTAGTGAACTATGAATGTCTGATGCCCATTTCTACTCCATGCTTGGGCATGCATGGGGAAATTCAGAGAAAAAACTACTATAAAAAGCACATCAAAGCTGGAAAAGCTGTACTTTGTCTCTCTGATACTTTTCCATGCATGTAAGCTTTACTCTTCCATATTGCACGTGGAAGACTTTAATATGAACAGATTTGCTACGCAAAGAATTGTACAAATCAGTAAGAAATCCATAGTCTTAAATGGGGAAGACATAACAGATTTGTTGTGTGCATATTTTGCAACAACTGGACAGTGTGGTAAAGTTGAAAGGATCTTCTAAGCAGGTTATCTAGTTGATGTGCTGTCTTTCAGTGAGGCATTTCTCATCCTTATTACTTTGGTTTTCATTTTGATAAAGTTTGTTGTCATCGTCGCATGCAAAGCCACTACAAATTTAAACAGCATGAAAACCAAAAGTTCTTATGTGGAATTCCATTCACATGTCAGTTATAGACAAACCCATATCTTAGGTTTTTGGTGAAGCTTTTTAGAAATTACCAGGTCTTTCATACCAAATTCTAAGGGTAGGACCAGAATTTCTAAGCAGTAAAGTGTGTGTGTGGTACTCACTGCATACATCTTGTTAACCACTTTTTATCAATCCTTGTAGCATTGTATCAAAATATCTACAATGAGTAATTGCCAGGTTATTACTTCAAAAGTTTATTGTTCATGTGATCAAATGTGGAAGGGCCTTACAAAAACAAGAGAGAAGCAGTTTGACTCTTGCACACTTTGATTTCTCTCTCGCTAGGAGAGAGTGTACAGTGCTGGTGTTTTGAGATACAGCTGTTTCTTTCTGTGGCTCCTTAGGCAAGGAAATAATTTTAGGAGTCAGCTGTCTCTGTGTTTGGAAAGACATTGGAGAGTCTATTTACAGCACAAGGGAATAATGAAACACAGGTGGAAATACATGGGAAGATGATGGAGACCATAGGTAGCCACTTCTTGTTGACACAACCATATACATTGCAGTGAAAGTGTCTCAAAAAGGTGACCTAGGTCTGTGGCTCTCTTATGCTGAGTTTCGGTGAGTCTTGAATATCAAGCAAATTCCAGAATAAAAGAATATGAATCCTGACTGCAGCACTTCTAAGCAGACAAGAGAGAGATGATGAGAAATCTCAGCCTCCTATTCAGTATGCAGTGGAAAAGTTCACTATAGATTTGTTTTGTAGAAAATTGAGAGAAAGGAATATGTCAAGTTTGGTTTTTTTGGAAAATAAGTAATTGGACAATATCGTTCTTTGAAATTAAAAATTTGGTTGGCTTTACTAACCAAAATTACATGTTTCTACTTATGTCTTTGACTTCTAGTGCTTGGGGTTTTAGTTTTAAAAGTGAACAATGTGTATGCAGTTTATCAGTGCATATTAAAGAGATTAAGTTACAGATGGCACAGAAGAACTGTAATGATTAACCCTTATGAAAACATGGCACTCTTAAGGAATTTCATTAATAACATGATAAATTGTGTGTGTTCAAACAAGATTAATTTTACAGATTAATGTTACATGGATAGATATGCAGAAGTAAGGAATGCTAAAGAAAGAGCTGTGGCCTGGGCTGTGTCCTCCCAGAGCAGGGTGGGATGAGGAAATGGGTGAGATTCTGTAAGATTCGTGTCTGATGCTGTGTCAGGAAGGCTGTTACAATGGCCTGAAATGGCTTTGAAAATGGGGGTAATGAAATAATACTTCATGTCTGTGTACAGCTTTGTTGATACTAATAAAGTTTTTAATGCTTCATATGCCTCTGATGTCTACATTTGAAGAAACATGCTGAAAAAATAATGGGCAGAGAAAAGGAGATTTAAAGAACTGAAGTAAAACAACTGTTAAAATAGGAATTAAAGATGACATGATAAGTGGCTTTTAAACTCAATAAAGAGAAAGTATGAACTGCTAAAGCACTCTTTAATTTGGTGAAGAAAAGCAGAAAACAGCATAGAGCTGGAAGTCAGACGTTCACCTTGGATATAAGGGAAGCATTTTGACAGAGTGATTAACCAGTGGAACAAACTACCAGAGAAGGTGATGATTTTCCATGTCTTGAAGGCTTTCAAATAAAGAATAGATCCTTTTAGGCTTTAGCCAAATGCTAGTTTGCCATGAGGGAGCTGAGGAACTCTGAGCCTGTACAACTCTTTGTGCCTTTGGATGAAGCTCACATGTGGTGTAGGGACTGTAAACATTGAAAGGTCTCAAAGGCCAAACTCATGAGGCACGTGTCCAGAGTGGTGTGTGCCTAGGGATGAAAAGGCTTGAAGGACTCCAAGTGTTGGCAAGTGAGCTTCTTGAGCTCAATACAGGCTAACTAGGGAGAATTGAATAGCCTGGGACACTAGAATTCAGAACAGATGATCCTAAACATTATTGTGAATTTATTAACTTAATTTCCATTTCCTTGTATTAATACATGCCAAAGACTGAAGTGGAAATGAATCCTGCTGCTGGCTGCTTCCACCTACGTAGCTGTGGTCATAGAGCACAGAAGTGCTATACAAGCAGCAGCTGCCCTGCTTGGTAGTTTTTTCCACTTTTTAAAATTCTGAGTGCCTGCTGATGGCCCTTCACCCAAATGCCAGACAATGTCACTGTCTGACACTGACAGATGACTGACAGTGTCAGTATTTCCATCTCATTTTATTGGTTGCATTTTAAGTCTTTAAAGACTCTGAAGTCTTTTAAAGACTTGAAATTTCTTTAAACCTCAGAGTCTTGTGCCTTGTTGACTAGTCTTCCTGACTGATAAGGATTTGCTAGTAATTCTGTGGGACTGCAAGGAGACAAGCCTGTTAGTGGTGAACAACACACGAAAGACTATATTATGGATGGTAAATAAAGATAAAAGCATGGGAAAAAGTGTTTTCAAGCACATGTGCAAGATGCCTCTTTGGAATTATAAAAGTATTTACTGGCATCTCTTGCCTATTTTATGGTTTAAGTGGAGGGTAATAATTGTGCTTTTGATTGCTGATAATGCATCTTAATGTTGTTACCTGTTTTGATGGGGATAGTTTGGGCTGTCTTGCAGGAAAGGTTCTTCTCTAGAACAAAAAAGCCCCTAACAGCATCACAAATGTTTACAGTTGCTAAAATATTTCTTCTCTTGATATAGAATAACCATTTTCAGTTTTTAACTTTTTGAAAAGTCATTTCATACAGAATGAAGCAAAAATAAATACATCTGTTCTCCATTTGGTTTTAGTTTAACTTTTTTTTTAGCAGAAATCCTGCATCAGCATTAATCTCTTAACAGCAATAAACAATGAAAGATGAAGACAGACTGCCAGACAACTCAAGAGTGGTGGGGGTGTATAAAATACCCTTTCCTACACACTTTACAGTTTCTTCTGTTGTTTCATATTTCAGTGGAACTGGATACCTCACTTCTAAAGTATGTCACGTTCTTATTTTGGCAAGAGTATTGTGTTCTTTCTTTGTTACAAATAGCATGGAAATCTATCTTTTGTGCTTCTGTAAATCTGAGATAACCCTCAGGTTCCACTCACAGTGGTTCTATGAGGAAGCTTCTGCAAGCCAAGAAGCTTTTGCAGCTCTCTCTCGTGTTACCTCCACACTCTCATCTGCTGACATTTCCCTCATGGTGGGGAGAAAGGTGATTTCAAAAGAGGGTTCCTGGTGAGTCGCTGATATTTATGCTGCTCTTAAAAGAGAGAAAACACTTTTCAGTGTTTATCTGAACAGTGCAGCGATTTGCTGAGCACATTGTGTACTTTGTGCATTAAATGCCACTAAGTTTACTAAAGTGGACAGGCCTCAGAAAGGATGTTCAAATGTCAAAAAAGATGCTCTCAAAATAAATGTTATTGACAGGATCTTATTAACTGTTTCATAGCTTCTGAAAGCATCTGTTCTTCTGTTGGCTTGGCTTTTAGTTTTTTTGAGAAAATGTATTACTGTATGGTAAAAAAGAGAAAAAAATCCAGGTGTCAAATGAAATACAGGAAGACTATGGTCTGAAGTGATTATAATGAATGTTCAGAAGGCTGTTAAGAAGTAATTTCCTTACATTTTTTGCTCTTACCACTGCTAAAACAGTGTTTAAGGTGTAGGCATCCACTTGAGCTCTAGCTTCATATTTTCATTTGAAAAACAGTAACCAGAACATTACGTGAATAAATTCAACATCTCTTAACAGTTGTTTGCTCCTCAGTGTTAACACCTGTCTATAATATGTTGTTAAGAAATTGTTCTTATTACTGTTCATGGTTTTGATGACTGAAAAAGTTCCCTGGCAAGCAGATAGCAGTTTATCAGTGAATTACAAGAACGTCTTTCATATATTTCATAGCTTTCATTCTCTGTAATACAGAATTATTTTTAATAGGATCTATATGTTATGCTTAAGCCAATGATTTCTTTTTCACTGAGAACATTCTCTGAACCAATTTTGTTGGTGTTTGGAAATGGTATTTAGCAAAATTCATTTTGACAGCGAAAAATTTCTTTCAGTAAACTATTAAGAGTCAACAAGCCTGAGAAATTGGTTCTATGAGCAGAATAGTAAATCTGAATTTTGAGCTGTAGTTGTTTCTTGTAAATTTTAAAAAGGAGATACTGTGTTAGACTTGGTAGTCACTGTGAAACCCTTTCAGAAATTTGTGTCATTGTCTCTTGTATTAATACTTAGATACTCGAACTTGGATTTATCTATGTGTTATCTGTTTATTACTCTTCACCAGCTTCTGAAATCTTCATCTGTATTTGTGTAAGTTATTTCTTTAACTGTAGCACAATTAAAGGTATATAAGCTAGTTTCTCTGAATTAAGAAGAAAAAATTATTTGTTATAGTAGGGAGAAGGAACAGAAAACAGATTTTTAGAAGCAGCACCTGCTGGGTTCTCATATGTTGGTGTTGACTATCTTTAAGTCTGTAAGTTGACTGTCTTTAATTCTGTAAGTCTCAATAAACAAAAATAATTTGGTAAAACACTCATATGGCATTTAACCTGCTTCTTATGTAACTGCTGTGTTTCCATAGAACTACAGAACCATGAATTCATACAGTAGTCCAAATTTATAATTAAACATTTTAATTGTAGTTGTTTTCCTTTCTTTTAGAATATTTTCTTTCTTGGACATAGTTACTTTGTGTCGCTGTGCACAAGTTTCCAAGGTATGTATTTCTCCTGGCATTTTTTTGGTTGTTCCCTATCCTATTCTCTTAATTACATGCAAATAATGGGATTCATTGCAATTTGCTTCCTGTTAAAAAAGAAAAAAGTTTTCTCAGTCTCTTAGTTTATTAAAGCAAATGAATAGTGGTCCCAGTTTTGCATGGAGATGTGGACTTAGTTGCTGTGTCCAGGAGTTCTGTCTAAAGGCTGTGGAAAAAATATTCACTTGTGTATACTCTGTATCTGGAGAAGGGATTAAGCCCAGTTTGGCTGATGGCATTTGCTTTTTATAAAGCATGTGGCTGTATAACACTATTTTTCAGGTGTAGTTGCTGCTTAAAATTCCATGTAGTTTGGTTAATGTGCACCATGTGTCTAAGAAGTACACCCATCATTTTCTTGCCAAGTACAAAAGGTGTTAAGTAGATGGACTACTAGTGGAGGAAAAAGGCACACACAAGATACTAGTGAAGGCATGCTAAGTAAGTTTTTATGTTTAGCTTGTCTTCATTTTTTTTCTTGAACTAAAATGAATAATACTCCATTTCTACATCAGCTTTACATGCAGTATACAGTTGTACAATACATTGTACAGTTCGGTACAACTGTGTTATTGTACAACATTAATAACTTCATTTCATATTTTTCTTCCTTCTCTTACAGTTGGGTTTGGTTTGGGTTTTAATGGTTTGTTTGTTTTAATGTATAATTAAGTGTGTAATTATTTCATGCTTTACCCATATCACCCTGTCCTGCAGCTTCAGTAAGTCTTATGAGTCAGGTAACATAAGGTTTCGCCTAAAACCTACAACACTGCATTAGAAAACCAAAGTCATTGAATAAATTGTATCTTTCTCTGAAAACTACCTGTCATTTGGATGGGATATTCTTTTTTTATAATTTTTTGCATATATCTGCGTTTCTCTGACTTTTTAGTTTTGCTTTACTTTGAACAACTATTGCTTCAACAGTGAAGAACAAGCTCTTAGGCATGTACATGTAACTTAGCACGTGTAAAGGAAAGGCCTGGTCCTAATAGTGGAAAAGTCAGCAGTTTTCTGAAAGGTTTCTGTTTTCTCAGAATAGTAACTAGTGAGGTTAAGGAACTGTGGTTTTATTGAAAGGAATCTCATCTGCAGCTATGTTTTTCCATTTAGATCTAGCTAAAGTAACTCATTAGAAAACTTTACAAAAGGTGTTCAAGAATGGAGGGTTAAATCTTTCTGTGTATGTGCTTCACATTTAATATCTTGTTTTCCCGTATGTTTTGTAGCCACAAGTTAACCTTTGAAGTGTAATCCATTTAGGAGATTTGGGATTAGTTTCTGCAAATTCTATGTTTTTAGCTACTTCATACTGTACAAGTACTAGTATCTAGAATTTTTTTTAAAAAATGCTACCTGAAATTTTCAAGTTTGTAATATTTGCATTACTGAGAGGAAGATGAAGGGAGTGGGCAGTAGAGGTAATAAATAAACTGTATTTGTTTTCTGTAGGCATGGAATGTTTTAGCTCTGGATGGAAGCAATTGGCAAAGAATAGACCTCTTTAACTTCCAAACGGATATAGAGGTTAGTGTCTTTTTCATTTTCAGGGTATTTTTCATTCCTTTGGAGTTGTTTAAGAGCATAGCCCATTTTGAATGCTCTGCACATTCTACTTGCATTTTAAAGATTAAGTTCAGGAAAATAATACTGTGAAGGAGCAAATTAAAAAGGACTCTGTATTTGCCTTTTTTTTTTTTTTTTAACTGGATGTCTGTTTCAGTTTTGGTTGTCAGCTATGTATCAGATGATTTTCATATATCATATGCATATAGGGCTCTAGAAATTCAAGCCTGCTCATTTCCAGAAAAGAAAGGTGTAAACGGTGCCTCTGGATGGAGTGAGATTCTTGGAATCACTTTTACAATCTAGAGGATAGTTTTGCTGCTCCCAAATCCCACTATGAGGGAGCCATCTAGTGCTGGAAGCTCACTGGACACAAGCACTAAAGTGCTGGACAACTTTTCTTACTGCAGACTTGCCTAGATCTGATTTGGTGTGTATCTGATTACCGCTGTATGACCTTTTGTTTTATAAGGTTTGAACCTTGTGTGAAATGCAGATACATGTGAAGTCCTTTCCAGTACATAATGAAAGGTCTTAGGGCAGACTTGTCTTCTGTAAGAAAAACATGTCTGCATTAATGCTATCATAGATGTGCATAACAAAATAAAAATATGGCATCTGAAAATTAAGAAAAGAAATTAGTTGAATTCCTCAATTCAGTGTGAACTGGTTTATTATTTGTTGTTTGATTAATTAATGCAAATTAAATGTAGACTACACTAATAGATTTGTTTCTGTATTTTATGTTTTAGCTTCTTAGTTGCATGAATAAAATCCAGATGTATTTCATTTCCTATATCCTAACCATGGTACAAACTGTTCCTAAAGCTTTACAGTAACATAGAGGGAAAATTTTTTTCACCACTCTTTTCAAACTTTATTGCCAACTCCTGTGCTCTACTCATCTTAAACAACAGACTCTTGCAGAGGTAGGAGAAAGATTTTTAGCATCTGCCTCAATCTAAATGTGTCAAAGAAGACTTGGAGCTTTAATGTCACATTTTCAGTTGCCTTTAAAAAATCTTGTGTTCCTCATCTGCTATGAAATAAAGTAAAACCCCACAGGTCTGCAGCCCTTCCTGTTGATAGGCTTTTTCTGTGTTTGCAATCATTTTGGTATTTAGAAACACAGTATTGTGTTTTCAAGTTTTCAAAATTTTTGTCATGTGTCTTATCTAGTGTGTTGCCCTCTGAGTACTGAGATACTGAGATACTCTGAGACATTTGTAGCATGGGATTCAGGAAAAGAAGTGAAACTAAGTTATAATCTTCTTTTGCTATAAAAAGCTGTTGTGGTTTGGAGCAATTCAGTTACTTCAGTATATTATATTTAAGTACATTTGTAAAATATACCCCTTAATCTTTCTCATAGAAGTTCAACAAGAAATTATTACGCAAATCAGTTCTTCAACAAAATAGTTTCATATCTGGTGTCTAAGAACTCTGTTATACTGTTTTAGTAAGGTAATTTTTGTCTGTGAATTTCAGGCAGGTAAAAGCTCCCAATTGTATTTGACAACTCTGTGCTCAGTTGGACGTTGTGCTGTTTTGTGATTTTTCAGTCAGTATTTGATCTGAGAATATCAAATTATGAACAGTCAGGTTTTGTGAAATTTTCTATATTTAAGACTTACCATGGTAGAGAATAAAATGTGTGTGTAGGAACCCTATAAAAAGTGTTTCTTTTATATCAAAAATGTGTGATCTTGAATTTAAATGTACCTTAGGATTTCTTGGTATGTGGAACTAATTGTTAATTGGGATAGGTTGAAAAATTACGGTTTTTGAATGACCAGTTATTCAAACAGCTAAATGCATTTGAATGCACTAAGGTTGACTTCTTTAGTATCCTGGGTTTGGGGAGGTTTTATGTGATTAAAGAAATAAATGGATTTGGGAAAACTTATTATTTGTTTGTATTTTCTTTGCATAATTCTTTAGGATTTGGCTTTTTTCTGCAATGTAAATTGAACTTGCTTTATATGTTTTTCATTGAATTTTCATTCATTTATCCTTACAGTAAAAGTATTTGGCCTTTTCTGAGAAATAATACTGATTAATTGAAAAGATTTTAAAAATATATGATTTTCAGTTTGTTTTGGTGTAAAATCTTCAGAGTGATAAGATAAGCAATATTACTTATGGACCAAGAAACAAGCTCCGATAAGAAAATATTTTCCCACAGTGATGGCCTGGATGTTAGTGTTGGAGAAGGACAATAAAATGTAACAACATGACAATGAAAAATCCACTGACATGTAATTCTATACATATTTCTTCTTCCAAAAAATAAAGGGAGAGAAAAAAAATGCTCAGTGCTGTTAGGTATCACTTGTGTTGCTGCTGCTCCCGCCAAGGTATTTGGTACCTTTCATTTGCAATCAACCCCATGGCAGGAGCTGCAAAACAGGGACTTACTGGAGGCTGTTGTGATGTACTGGCCTAAGCAGGTCTGTGTGGGCAATTTCAACTTCATGTGCTGTAGGAGTGACTGGGACCCTTGAGGAGTGGCCAAACCTCCCTTTCCATCTCTCGGGCACATCTAGAAAACTTGAAGCTCATTTTAGTAGTCTTAATGGGTAGGGTCTGCTGTGATAAAAAGTTGAGTTGTGTGTGATTGACTGAAGAAAAGGAAGTGAAAATTAAAGATTGAATTGAATGGCACCTGAGTGTGAGTGGAGAGTCTCAACAGGTTCTTTCTTAAAGCAGCAAAAGAAATTCAAAGAGTTGTAGTTCTAGTGAGGTATAGCTGAGGCTAGTCTTAACTCCTGGGATTTTTCATTTCATTAGACTATTGGGTCGTAATAAAACTCAGCTAAATCTTCCTTTTATTTGGTTTAAGGGTCGTGTTGTGGAAAATATATCAAAAAGGTGTGGTGGGTTCCTGAGACAGCTTAGTCTGAGAGGATGTCTTGGTGTTGGAGACTCCTCTTTAAAGTAAGTAAAATTCTTGATTAAGACATCACTTGTTTCCTAATGTGCATACCAAATGCAATTAGATTACTGTTATGTCTGTTTATATTTCTGAGTCCTGACTGATGACCAAAATGGGATACTTAGGTAAGTACTAAATACCTTAATGTTGACTAAATGAGTCATCAGTTGGAGATCTAAATATAGCTATTGTTATTTTCCAGAAATGAACAAAGAAATGAAAGCTCTGCTTTTCAGAAACAGGTCTTTCTTCCTTTAGGATTATCTTGATATTGCTCCATTTTCAAGTGGTTAAAATGTTTTCAGACAGTACTCTGGCATCCTACAATAGTCAGAGTATCAAGATTAGGGGTCATTTTATTGTTTATCATCTAGTCTGTACAAGAGGTGATCCTAGAAATAGGAGGATGGATAAAGACTGATACAATTAATGCCTACAAAATCAGAAAAGATCTGGGATTCTCTTCTTGGTCTAAATAAGAACAGGCAGGCAACAAGAACATCTTGGGAGGCTCTAGAGAGGTGGCCCTTCTTTCACAGAGCATATGAACTGAATTGTGTTGTTTTTTCCTGGAAGAATGTTTGAACCCATATAAGCTTTTTCCAATGCAAACTGTTTAGCCAGGTTCCTCTGGGTATTTCTGTGAGTATTTAAACCCAAAGATCCTACCTGCAGCTGATGAGTCCCTAAAACCTAAGTCCTTTAGGGCTCAAAGAACATTTGGAGGCAGACTTGGGGTCTGGCTTTTTTGCACTTATGCTTTCCCCCTCTCTCCGTGGAGCCTGGGCTGGATGGTGTTCAGTCTGATGTAGTGTGGCCATTCACAAGTGGAAAACACAAGCACAAAGATTTTGTTAAGCAGTGGGCATTAAACTAGTGTCCTATGACCTTTAGCTATTTCTAAAATTTATAAGTAAGTCAATTCATAAACTTTGTCTCTAGGGTAAATTCATGCAGCATTAATTTTCAGATACTTGTTCTGAAAGTAATTTTTCCTATAAAGCTATTTGTGTTGTTTCCAGATCAATTAGTTTTGTGGGTGATACTAATTTCTCTATTTATCCTTCTTCTGTATCATCTTTTGAGTAAAATAACCAATTTCTGATGTAGGTGTTGGCCATGTAAGCACTGAATGCTTGTGGCAGGTCTGTCAGGACATCCATGCTTGAATGTCAGGGGGAGGTTACTGTTTCTGCAAAGTGTAACATCTTTCCAAGTGATTTGAAGAGCATCTTGATTGTAAATCTCCCTCCAGTATATGAATTTCGGAATAGCTGTTTTGAGAATTCAAGTGGAAATTCTCACCAGTATAACTCCTTGCTGGGTTTTTTTTCCATTGTTTTCAATACACACTGGAGAGCCAGAAGTTGTTACCAGCTGAGCGTGTAGTCAGATCTATTAACCAGGGCAAGCCTCCAGACAAAACTGTTTTTGTGTATTTCCTTCCCTCCTGCCAATAAAATTCATGCAGTTGAAGGAAACATGGGCATAAAAACATTGTTCTGAAATGCAATGCAGCTGTAAATATTACTTTGCACAGATGAAAAGAAAGTTTATGTATTTCTTCAGGGCAATTAGTATAATGATACATACAGGCTCTCAGCAGTATAATAGCTCCAATCATCCTTAAAGTTCATACCCAGTAGTGCACACTGATGCTTTTTAATTTTTAAAATGGTAAAGAAGCAATTTGCAGCCTACAGGGCTTTCCACTGGTAGTTGAATAGGCTTAGGTCACATTTTGGTATTGCACCAGGTGTGTCCCTTTCCATTTGCTGTGGGAGCAAGCTCCTTATTAAGATTTGCAAAGGCTTCAGTAATGAGATGTGCAAAAACTCTCCCCAGAAGCCTAATGTTTAACTGATGTAGAGTTTTTTGTTACAGTATTTGAAGCAAGTTCTGGCTTATATATGATAGAAATAACCACCTCACCCAAGTGGTGTTTGAGAGAGAAACACTTCCTTAAGACCAGAAACTTGCAGTAGGAAAAGGAAAACCCAATCACTGAGACAGATACATCTGAGGCACACTTTGTGATTATGCTGGGGCTTGAAGATCAGGCTTTTTGACCAAGGTGGGAGGAGGTACGGGACAGAGCGTGCTCTAGTGACCTCATTACACTCAGGACATTATACTAATTCAACTTCTTGTTGATGCTTTAGGACCTTTGCACAGAACTGCAGAAACATTGAGCACTTAAATCTGAATGGGTGCACAAAAATCACTGACAGGTAAGTCAAAGAGGTTTTTTGATTGATGGGAAAATTTGGAAAAAGAAGTAGCTGAAGGTATTTTTAGTGTGTCTGCTGTTTTGCAGCACGTGTTACAGTCTTAGCAGATTCTGTTCCAAGCTGAAACATCTGGATCTGACATCCTGCGTAGCCATCACAAACAGTTCTTTAAAAGGCTTAAGGTAAGAAGATTCAGTGTTCTGTGTTAAAGAAAAATGGTTAAAGAGCTGTTCAGCATTTAATAAAGTTTAAAAATTAGTGCTGAACCCTTATACTGTGAATCAGCACTGGCTGTATTTTGTATCTAGGATTTCTGGGGTGTAGACTGTGGTGCTTGTGTGTGGTCTTTTCTCATGACTTTTCTGTGGAGGCCTGGCACAGTCCACTGGCTATCATTAATTTCTAACAGTGTGTTTAATTTGGGTTTCCCACTGTTATGACTATTTGAAGGCTGGATTTAACTTTATGTATTTTTTTAATTCTCCCAGTGAGGGTTGCAGAAATCTGGAACATTTGAATCTTTCCTGGTGTGATCAGATTACGAAGGATGGTATTGAAGCACTGGTGAAAGGGTGTAGTGGACTAAAAGCTCTATTTCTTAGAGGTTGCACACAGGTACATAATTGCTTGGGTGATCCTTTAGGAATAAAATTTTATTTTGGGTTTTTGAAATCTCCATGAATTAAAAAATATCATTTTTGTTATTGTATTTTGTTCAATATTGCAAAATGTGTATATTTTTGGGCTACTTTGCTGTGCTTTTAATTTCTTCTTTCTTTTCCTATGTCCAATTTAATTACTAAATACAGTTAGAAGATGAAGCATTGAAACACATTCAAAACCACTGTCATGAGCTAGTAATCCTGAATTTGCAATCATGTACAGTAAGTATTTGAAGCTTCCACAGGTACATTCTCTAAAAATCAGAAATCATTTTTGAATGCTAATGAATTGATCTGCTTAAGATACACTTAAGTAAAATAGTACATTTCTGCAGTGTACAGGATTTTGTGTGGAATAGTGGCTTTAAATGAGCTGGCTGTTTCTACAGCTGAGTTTTGACTTGATGTGTTGGGTTATATTTTTCCCCCTCATTACATCTTTTAACTGTGGTAAGCTCTAGAGTAAGAATTAACTGTATTCATTTGAATTTCATGAACTGTATTGCATTTTGGTCTATTCATAATTCTAAGGTTTCTAATTGGGCAGAAGTCATGTTCTGGGCTGTATAATAGAGAGTAAAACGTAATGGCATCATAACTGAAGATGATTCAGAACCATCCAAGTGGCAGAAGGGCATGTCTCTCCAATATGAATGGAGAACACATTCATTAGTAATGAAATGACAGGGAGTCATTCATGTACTTTTAATTCTACTTAGAGAACACAAATTTTCTTTGCTCTGGTTCTTTTTCATTGTTTCTGATGTGACTTTTCAGGAATGGGAAAGGCTGCCTTTTAGATTCTAAATATGTTTAAGTCATTCTTGCCCTGCAAATAAGCTTTAGAAGATAAGAAATTAGAATTTCAGTGTTTCAGGCATGCAGAGTTGAGTAAGGAATTTTTTTTGCTTGTTTTTGAAGAGTTTTCTAGTTTTATTGCTAGAAGGTATCATAAAAATCAGCAAAACTTTCAAATCTGTTTTACAGATTATTCCAGAATAAATGTGGCATGAGAACATTTTTGATTAAAATTGAACCTAATACATTTCTTTAAAGTGTTGAATATTTTTGAGTGTTAGGGATTATTAAAAGTTACATTAAAATTGCAGAAAATAAGAACAATATGAATACAAAGCTTGAGCTTCCATGATCCAGATGTTTAGTGAAAGACAATCTTTCAGTCTGAATGTAGGTGTCCACTGAAGCTGGGCACTTAAAGATAATGGTAGTGGAGGGAAGTTCCTTCTTTTGGTCAGAATTACATTTAAATAAAGTCAGCACATAATTTCTTCCCTTTCTACTCTTCCTTTTGTTGTCCTCACAAAATCTTTTTCTGTTGTGTTTCACCTGAGTCTAATGAGGTACATCAAGGCCAGCCTTTTCTGACTATTTTTGTGGAAGGCTCTCAAAAGGTCTGATGATAATCAGTTCTTATCTTTCCCACTTAACAGTGGCATTGGCACAGAAGTGCACCAGAGCTTTCCCTTGGCCAGGATGCCTGTTGTATAGTACAAACAAAAAAAACCTCCCGAGGGAAAGTATTTTTTCCATTGAGTTTTTTGACTTGCCAGTGTGTGTGTCCTACCTAATTACATGTGCTTTAAAACTGTATTTTACTGGAGGTATGTCCCTTGGAAGCATGCTTCCAGAAGCATCCAGCCTCCATATGATCAAAGGGATTTTTACACAGCAGGTGTCCTTGTGCTTTATGTGACCCCCCACTGTAATTCTAGTGACTCTGTTTTATGGGTCCTGTAAAATGCCAGACCAGCTCCAGCAGCTATGGAATGAAAGTGTGTTAGCTTTGGAAACTGCACATCTAAAGGTACCATCTGTAGAGACAATTTTAGAATCTTCCAAGGACTTGCAGGCATTTTTCAAACACTTTTCTTTCCTGACAGTGTTATGGGCATTGAAATCACAAGTAATTTCTGAGTGGAAAATTTTCATGTATAACATGAGGGCTTTTTACAGCAGCATAAAATTTACATAGTCCTTACCTTCAAAGCAGTCCCTTTTCCCAGTAACAGCATCATGAGTATTTCTCAAAGGAAACAGAACAGTTCCAGAAAATAACATGGTTTTGGACAGTCAAATCCAGAAGTACCTGACTGATTTGGACAGAATTCCAAAACTTATCACCTTATCTGAAGATTATGCAAATCCTTCTAGATCCCCCAAAAGAAAACAAGACTTGTAGTTTTCTGCTGATAATAATTTGACTGAACTAGTTGCACATCTAAACTTTTGATGTTAAGAAGTGCTGGGCTGGGGAGTGGGAAGGACGAGGTAGACTCCCTTTGTGCCAAGCTACTTCTATTTCTCATCCTATTTTCATCTAGGAAAGGGTTTTTTTGTGGTAGTAGGATTAAAAATATGCTACAGTTGTATAAGCGTACTCAAATGAGGAGCTTATACAAGGCTTGTGTATTTTCTATTAAAAATACAGTGAAGGTCTTTGCTACTATTGCAAGAGTATTATTAAGTCAGAAAATAGAACAACCTGTTTCACGCAGCTTAAAAATTAAGTTCATAACATGAGGAGGAGAGAGAGCTTTTTCCAGAATAGAAGGCTTGTAAACAAAATCGTATTTGCACACACACAGTAATCCAGTTCCTGTTGCTATTTGTGTGCAGCTGCAATGGGGCTATTTCTTAAAGTTCCTGTTTCAGAGAGAAAACTTACTTATTCGTGTTCTAAATTTGGAGTTACTTCTTACAGGACATCTACTACAAAACATTTTTGAGAGATGAATTGAGTTAAATCTTTCATCTAAAGACACCTGTATAGGGTAAGGCAAATCTGGCTTTTATACTTACCTTCTGTAGAGAGTGGATTATGTGTAATTGTTTCCCTGTAACTCTTGCTTCAAAAATTATCAAAAGGTGAAGGATTTTGCCCTTGGGTCCTATTGCTCCAGAGCAGATTAGTTAGCTCTCCTGCTGTGGGGCTTGAAAATCTCTTTTGCACTGTTCCCAAACTTGCACAGTCCCTGGAGCAAAAGGCCTGGACCCCATCAATATATAAGAAGTGAGCACAATTAAAAAAAAAAAAAGATACATGAAAAATTATAAAACAAAAGCAAAGTGAAAGAGGAAGACAAGAAATAACAACTCTCACTTTGTGCATCAGACTACTTTAGAGTAGGACTTAATGCCAATGGAAAAATTCAGAATTAAGTAGAAATTGTAAATGTTGATTATCTTCAGTGTTATCATTGTATGTGGTTTCACAACTGTGTTTTTTGGTTGAAAATCCGGGTTGCCTTGGTTTTATACAGTGCAACAGCAGCCGTTCAGTAGCAGTGTCTTGAGTTTTGTTCTTGATTGACTACTTGATAAGGAAGTAACTTCAACCTTCTCCTGTGTTGCAGCAAATTTCAGATGAAGGCATTGTGAAAATCTGTAGAGGATGCCACAGACTGCAGTCACTCTGTGTTTCAGGCTGTAGCAACCTGACAGATGCTTCTCTCACAGCACTTGGTCTGAACTGTCCAAGGCTGAAGTGAGTATGTCATGAGTGTGTTGAGTGTCATGTTCTTACTGGCCTGATCAAAGAAATTCACTTCTGAAGATGAGCTGCATTTGCAACCAAACCAAAATTTAAGTTAGAAGTACATAAACTTGAGGGCTGGTCCTCTGTAGCTTCATATTAATGTAGTTCACTATCAGAAAAACAAGAGGTAATATATAAGAAATAAGACATGCTGAACCCAGAAATTCAATTCTGTGCTTCTAGCTAAATATTTTAGGTACTAATTACAAGTGAGAATAAAAGAAGATATAAAGCCCATTACTTTGATCAAAGCTAAAAACATCTGTGGTTGTGTTGTATCTTGTGATGTTTGTATTCTGATGTGGTTTTATGCAATCATTTTTCTTAAAAAATAGTTAAATCATATCTGATTATTATATTTAAAGATTTTATTAAAAAAGGGCTTTTAATATGCTCTGCAGTACAGCCTGGTGTTCTTAAACTCTGAAATAAAGTGTTCTCATGTCTTTGCAAGCATTGAGGACTGATATTTATGAGAGATGTTTTGAACAATAGGGGTTTATCAGTTAAAAATATTACAAACTTTCACGTTGGTGTAATTTGTGCAAACATATATGTTTTATGGTGGACTTCAAAACCAAAACTCAGTTATGCAGCAGCTCCTTAGTTATGGAAACATATTGTAGAAACAGATAATACTTCTAATTTTAATTTAAATTAAATAAAAGGATAAGATTGTTGGATGACAAATTGACATTTATGACAGGAACACACAGGAGTCAGAACTTACTATCCTTAACTCACAGATAGTGGAGGAATGAGTAGTCTGTAAAAATGAGAGGATGCCAGTGTAAATTCAAATGCCAGTGTACCATATGCTGACACACAGTGTTCCTTTAGCTGAATGGGTGAAAAAGAGCTTTTGTTACTGTAGAAAACATGTCCTTAAGACAGTTCCAGGCTGACAGTCCCCTTTGTGTCCCTGTTCATATTTATTAGGGGCTTAGGAGTCTTTTGGAACACTTATTGGTGTTCCCTAGAAAGCTGTGCTGTTATTGCTGGTCTTTTTCCACCATTTTCACTGAGAAAATTACTAATTTTCTCAATTAGTATTTCAGATGGGAAATAAAAGGAGGTCTAAACTGCAATTAGTTGTGCAGTTCTTTCCACGGGCAGTACAAATGCAGCAGGAGTTGTTTTGACTTTGGTAGGAAAACTGTCAGCCACAAGGGGGAAGGCGTCTGCCGCTCTCCTCCTGTAATGAGGAACAGCACAGGGGAAGAAAACTGCCCTTTGCAGTGATTACTGCTGAGGATTACTGCATGTTGGAAGAACAGAGGATACAGCTGCTTGCTTCTGGACTTTTGGGATCGTGGATGGGAAAAAATTGATAAAAAATGTCTTGGAAATCAAAGGGAAATATAATTCCACAGTTGTTCTATGCCTTCTGAATATTTCAGTGCTGAATATGAAAGAAAACTCTGCTGCCTCTATTGGACTTGCTGGCCCTGTTAGGAAATCTTTGAATATTTTCTGTGCTGTGCTACTGTCACTTCACTTCAGGATCTTGAATGTCCTACTGTGCTGTTTCCATGCTATTCCCTGATTCAGTTGTTACCAGTCACAGATATCTCCTTGGACAAAAACTTAGGTCTAGCTTTCAGCAGACCCTTCAGCTATATTTCTTATTTCACATTAACATACAGATGTCTTGTCATCCTCTTTACATTTGCTCTTTCAGGTACTTGGTACCTTCTCTTTTTTGTTTCTTTTATTAGCACTTTTTTGTGCTAAAATGTTTGTAGGTATTTTGGTAAGGCTTGTCAAGAAAAGCACCTCTGAACCATGAGTGTCTTTGTCTGGGTGGGACTGTGAAAGTTTGGATCATATTCCTTTTAGCCCCACCACCTGTTAATTCCACAGGAGCAGGGAGGTGCAGACACATTCCAGGTGTGCCCAAAGAGCAGCTCTAGGCAATGAATGTAACTCTGAGTCTCTCTCAGAGAACATTTCTTCACACAGTGGAGAATCAGCTTTGGACATCATTTTGCCTCATCAGCTCCTATGTTAGGTACTTTTCCACAAATCACTGGGTGGGAAATTCATATCAGCTGTAACAGAGAAAAAGAAGACCCCTCTGTATTTAAGCACAATCACTAAAACTAAAGCAAAAATTAGAACTTTGCTCATTATTTCCATGCTGCCGTCCCATCTGTTTTTTCATTCTGGGGCCTGACTGATGCAGCATGTGTGTATACAGCTCACTCCCCATTCTCCTGCCCTGTCTGCACACCCAATTTAAGGAAAGCTGGAGCTGCTTATCTTCTGGTTTCTTATTCCTCTGTTGCTATAGTTGTCTTTTCAACTGGGAGTGCAGGAAGTAGCATCCTCACTATTTTGGATATCACAGCAGATGCCATTCCCACTCCACCCCCCCTTTAAAGTCAGCCATGTAATGAGATGGTGTTTGTAGCAAGTAATTGATGAAAGGAGTTAGAAGGGTGACAAATGTGACCTGAATCGTGGGGGGGTTTTGTGGTGATGTTGTTTTACCCCTTCCTATTCAGTGTCATAGGCAATTTTCAGAGTAGCTGAGAGTATTTTATGATAGGCTGCTAACTACCCTTGATGGAAGGGCACAGAGTTCCTGAATATGGGTCTGCAAAAACTCCCAGAGCTGTTAGAACTAGCCGTTTGGGAAGAGGTGCCTGTCTTGTACTTGGCATGAGTTTCCCTCATACATCTGAACCTTGCTGAAGACTACAACTCTAAAAGTGGCTTTTCAAGCCTGTGGGGCTGCTCAGCTCTAAACTTGGCTGCCCACTCTTGCTTTTGGCTTGGAAGAGGCTGATCCAGCAAAGTCATAGTCAGAGCTCCACATCTTGTACTTCGGTGGGGTTGTAATTTGTTCGTGTACCCAGTGTGGTTTTTGCCTTTGCACTTTTTCTCCAGAGAGAGGGTGTTCTAATGACCTCCTGAAGTGGAAGGATCTGGAGGTCTCTCAGTATTGCCACAAAAAATTCTTTTTTCCTTCTTCCGCTGCCTCCTCCCCTCCAGCCCTGGTATAGCAGCAGTGGTTGCTGTGGTAAGTTGCACTTACTTGGTGCTGCTCATCCCATGGCACTGTGGTTTCCCCTTATTCATCTTGATACTCACTCCACCTGCAAAGGAAAGTGTTCATTAAAAAAAGGACAAAGAAAACAAAGGCAACAAATCATTAGTGGGATGGAGGCCTATTGTGCATACTAGTGGTGCTGCTTGGGGCAATGGACCTTTTGGTTTTTTGGGTTTTTTTGTCAGTACTGCTTCCCAGTGCCTCTTGGAAGAGTGCTAGGATTATCTTTCCAAAACACCGTTGTTTTCTTTAAGGTTGTGTTGATACAGAGGTTGTTCATACTGTGTGCTTGGAGATTTTTAGCTCCTTGCTTTCTGGTGAGTTGCTTCACTGTGCTGCGTGCAGAGGCTATGAGGGGATTTCTAGTAAGTACTTTCTCAGTTTTGTGGCTTCCCAGCAGCCTGTGTTTAGATAATAGGTTTTAGATGCAGGCTTCATCTGCATTTTCCTTAACTCAGGGTTAATTTTCCCATATATTTCCTCAGATAACACATGAGAAAACTCGGTCACTATGCTTTTAATGGAACAAGAGGTTAAAATTACTCTAATAGTGTATAATTTTTTTTCACTAAATGTTTTGTGACTGTCAGAATCTTCTGAAAAACTGGATTAAAAGCCTGCTTTTAAATTTCAAATCATGGTGAAAAATAGGGGGGGGGTGTGTATATATGTGTGTGTTTGCTGTTGAGAACTTTTAAGTTGCAGAAGACAGATTTTGTATCTCAAATGCATTTGCTTTTCTCTATGTTAATGTTTTCTTTAACATTTAAAACTTTTCCAGGATTTTGGAAGCTGCAAGATGTTCACATCTCACAGATGCTGGGTTTACCCTCCTCGCACGGGTAAGGGTCATTTCAGAAGGTTACAGCTCGCCCTGTTCCATTGCTGCTGAGCAGCTGTGAGTTGATGTAGCCCTGCTGGGAAGCAATATGAGAAGAGGAAAATTAAAGTAGAAAGAGGCCAGTGGAGGAGGGGACTAAAAAGCTGTTTTATTTCTGGGTTATACTTAGATCTGCAACTTGATCTCATTTGCCATCTATCATTGCATTTTTGACTTTTTTCCTCTCTTTTCCAGTTTGTTTTAATTGAACTCATTATGCTTGACATAATTCTAAACTTGTGTTACGTATTCCAGCCAAATTTCCCTTATATTGATGACACATGCCCTTGTCATATTTACATCCAAAAAATCAGCACATAATAGATTGTTCTGAGGATGACTTTAAATTACAGAACACTTACATTATACATTATAAACTATAAGCACTTGTGCCCTTGTTCATGCTGTAAATATGTACAGTAAGCATATTGGTGGTGTCAAATGCTTCATGTTAGACTTGTGTGCCTGCTGGTTAAGAAATCTGAACGCAAAAAATTATACTCTGTAAATGGGATTTATGCTGCTGATATTTAATGTGAATAAAAAGGGTATTTTTTGGTAGCCACAGTGGTGAAACAGAGTGGTTTTCTCATTGTCCAGCACTACATCCTCAGGCTCTTAGTAGTCACCTCAAGTCTGCTCTTAAACCTTTTTTTTTTTGTTCCTGGAAAAAACAGATTGGGAATTGAGCCGAGCTTTGGCACTGTATGGTCTCCTGCAAGGTCACAAGGTTACATCCTTTTCTTGATTAGTCATGATTAGATGTTGAAAGCACATCTGAAAGCCTGCTTGGGGTCTCAGAATGTTGCTCTGAGAAAATTGCTGTATAGGTGTGACATGCAGCTTCCTTCCCCCCTTTAAAGTAGACGCTATTTTGATATTTTCAGCATTCACTGGCAAAGCAATTTGTCTTTAAGGCTTCTTTCTAATGTATGACAATGAAGAGAAATGTGCCATGGGTTTAAGTGTATCCAGATGAGTTAGGAGCAGCTGATAAATGCAGAATTTGGGTTCCTGTGTGCACAGATGGGTTGGCTTCAGTGCATGGGCTGTAAATACCGTGGGTTTGGAGTGAGGGGGGAAGGGAGGCAGGGCTGCTGGGCACTGGTATGTCCTGTTCAGACCTTACAGGACAAGGAGGAGACATTTCACTTCCTAGGAGAAAGGCTGAAATTTAGACACTTCAGAGGGGGGTGGGGTATTGCTTGTAAATTCATCTGTTTATTTCTTTTAACAATTTTTTTTGTCTTTTAATAGTGATCAAATATTTGAAGGGATTTAAATCAGTTTCCTCTTGCAAGCTGCACTGTCCTCTACAAATCCATTTCCCACATCCCATATTATAAGCCCTGTGTGTGATTTTATGTCTATATGTTGTTTTATTTCATTTTTTTGTTTATCTTTTCATTTTTTGTTTATTGTAGAATTGCCATGAGCTGGAGAAGATGGACTTGGAAGAATGTGTTTTGGTGAGATTTAATATGAAAAGGAATATGGAATGTCCAGTGTAAGAATGCAATACATTAATGCCTTCATCTAGATGTTCTTTGGTTCTTTTTAATAGTGTTGTGTTTATGGTAGGAAATAGGAATAATAATTGGGAAATTCTATACAGGGAAATACTTTGAGAGTAACAGGTGATGGGTTGTTTTCCAGAAATAACAGAAGCCTCATCTGGTAGAGAAAGAGATGCCTTATTTGACGGTTGCCTCTCCTGCTGTCTGTTGTTTATGGCTGATGTTTGGTTTCTTTTATTCCCAGATAACTGACAGCACATTGATACAGCTTTCCATACACTGTCCTAAGCTGCAAGCACTGGTAAGTGTAACTCCTGCTCTGTGGCCTGTGATGCTCTCCCAGACACACACACACAACTGCAGTACAAACCCAGGCTGTTCACTCGGTGCCTAGAAACAATTCCTGATGTACAGTGACACTGCAAAACCTCTGCAAGTTTCATAAGTGTTCTGTAAGGAGCACATGCCTCCTAAAATATTTACATGCATGCATTGTGTAATGAAAAAGATGTTACCAAATCAGTGAGTAAAAACCAGAAAATTTTTATCTAATGGTTGACATCCTTCACATTTGATTCCTTACATATTTGATTTAACTTAAAGCACTTAGATCCTTTATGGATATTCTCAAGTGTTCAGTAAAGGTTTTCTTAGGGAGTATGACCCTTCACATCAAATATTGAATAAACAAAACCACCCATAGAAGACAAATGTAATCACCCTGTAAGCTGTTTTGCATGCAAGCACTTTTTTCCAAGGACTACATTTACATAATAAATTATGGAAGGTTTCTTTGGACTTGACTTTTGAACATAATTGGAGAAGATTGAGAGTGGGGTACCCTGCTTCCTGAATTTCAAAGAACTGTTTTCTAGGGAGTGGTGGCTTAGACCTTTCGGATCATCAAAACCAATTTGAGGTAATATAAATATGTCTGTTCTTCAATCAAGATACTTGAAAATTACTAGAGTCTTCTTGCAGGAGGAGCTCCTGGATTTCAGGCCAGTTGTCCTTTAGTGTAGATTTGTTATAACTACTTAGATCTGCATGAGAGAACAAGTTCTTTATAATCTGTTCTTAGATGGGATTAAAGGAAGGTGTTCTGCTTCCTTAATTAAATTGTGTTACGATTAGTGTTACTCAGTGTTACTAAGGTAGCAACATGAGGAAAGATGGCTGTTAAAAGGAGCTTCTTCACTATTTTATATTGGGTTTTTTATTTATTTTCCTTATCAACTGTCCAGCTTCATTTCTGAACCATCATTCTTGATGTTAAACCAAATGAGTTGTCAGGAGATGTGGAGCCATTTGAATGGGACAGGTTTTTGTATTGCAATCCCAGCTGCGCCAGTTCTTGCAAGAGATCTTTTGTATCACTTCCGTGAGTGCTTCAACAGAGATGCCATAAAATCTCGTAAATCCCAAGCATTTCTTTCTAAGCCTGCTCCTCTTTGCTGGCCTTTGTATGTTTGCCCACATACAGGGAAGTGTGGCATTGGTAAAACATCACAGCTTTTCTAAGGGAACCAGAAAACTTGATTTCTTTGGGGCGTGTGTATATANTATATAACCTGTGGGTAGAAAGGATGCATACTCAGAGATTGTGTCTGAACAGCAGTGGCTGAGAATTACAGAAAAGACAAGACAGGCAGGTGCCAAATACAGTACATGAACTAATCTTTGTGCTTCCAGTGTCCTGTGAACTCCTTTGCAGTGTGCTGTAGTGTATTTGCAGTTAGAACAAACATTTTGGAGTTGCAGAGATCAACTTTGGATTTGCTTTTGTCGTGTTTGGAGATTCAATAGATGGTGGAAATAGGCAAATCATTATTATCAGTGCTTTATTGACTAATGTACTTGAAAAGTAATTTCTGGTTAAAGTATCTAATTATACATTTAAATTAGTAGAGAAACTGAAATACTCATGATAGTCTGAAGATGAGAAGACAATTGAATTCTTCACAGCATGTGAAGTTCTCATAGTGTCATTCCATACTTGATTTATGCACAGCATTTAGTATGTATTAACAAAAAAAAAAAGAATTTGACCATATATCTTTGTTCTTAAGATTTCAAGCAATTGTTTTTGTTAAATTCCACATGATTAATGCTTTTTAGCAGGCTTAGGAAGTCAGAAAAATCCTGTGGTTGAATATGAAGCTGTATAATTTGGCATAATTGTTCTACAAAGTTCTATGAACTCAGCTGTACATCCTGTATTGTCCTTGCAGTACCAAATACTGTGTCCCAGGAAAGCTGATTTTATAAGCCTCTTACTTCCTGGGATGGAATACACTTAATTAGCCAACAGCTCCACAGAACCTCCTGTCCTTCCTTGGAACAGCAAGTCTGTTATGAATGTTGGTTAACCCTGCAGCTGCTGATTGTTCCCAGGCTCTGAGCCAAACCAAGTGCTCAGAGCACGTACGCAGAGAAAGGAGATACAGGAGAGAGCTGACGTGTTTGAAGACTTGAGAGACTGCCTGAATGGGTGTCAGGAGTTAAAATACTGTTGGGAGGGGCAAGCACTTCATTTTTGCTGTGTTTTGGAGACAGTTTGCCTTCGTTGTGCTGCTTGTAGTCCCTGCTGGCTGCTCACACTTGATGTGTAAAATCAGACTGGCTGGAGCTGAAGGGAGGCTGCCGAGGCAGGTCCCGTCAGACTCCAGGGGAGGTGTAGATCTTGCTGGGGTTCCCTGTTCGTTCTATAGAGCAAAGGCAAAAAATCTTGAGGGCAAATTGTTTCAAAGAGCAGGACAGAACCCCTGTGTCTGGTAGCAGAAAGGAAATGCTTTTGACTGTAGTAGCTGAGGTGAAGTAAGGCTGGAAGTCCCCGGGTTGCCATGTCAGGCTGGAATGAAAAGATGTGTTGTTACCCAGAGAAGGGAAAGGTTACATGTTAGAGTTGGGGGATAGGCAGGAGGTCCTTTTGAGCACTGCTGTTTGCTTGCTCTGAGTTAAAAAGTGCTTTTGGACTGCTGCAAGTGTTTCTTCATCAGTTGCTGTCTGAAAAAAAACAACTTGGGGCAAGGAAATGCTACTTCAGAACCAGGCACTGTTAGACTTAGGTACAAGTACAGGCAAAACACAGGGCTGAGCATAAAGCAAGGCGCTAGCTCAGAGCCCAGGGCAAGAGGAGTAGAGTTCACAGATCCTGCACATTTCACTGGAGAAGGCTTGAGAGCATTCATTTCAGTGGTGACAAAGAGTGGGTTTTAAAGCTGCCTCCAAGGAATGTCTGATTCCTGTTGTTGTCATTATCCGTGCTTCTCCAAAAGTCATCAATTCCCTAAAGAAATGAGGAGAGTGCTTTATGTGGTGCCACTGCCTGAGATGCAACATCATTTTCCATGTTCTTGAAATTCAAGGGAGTAAAAAAATATGCCGAAGAGGAGCAGATTTTTTTGGTTTATTATGCTGACTGTTGCAGAAAAGTCTGCTCCTGCAGCTGTACAAGATATTTATTGCTCCTTGTCCGTACAGCCTGAGGTGCCAAATGTTCATGGCTTGTTTTCCTTTGAAATAATTATTTGGCAAATCAGTCCATTGTGATTGTTTTCTATCTATGTGGACTTGTACAGGCTTGGTCCTGGTGTATGTATGAGAACATGGCAGCTGTGAAACAGTAACCCCTGAGTAGATACTCATCTGTATGTTCTCAATCATCCTTTAAAGCTGTTTCTGGCACAGTGCTGTTTGCACTGTGTGGGACAATTGGAAAAGAGTTCCCGCATTCTTAGAGAGCAAAGGGGCCTGATGAGTTTTGCCAGTGATGTGTCTTGGGACTCAGCTTGTTTTGAAGCAAATCAAGTACAGCCGTTTGGTTAAGTAAAGCAAGCTTTTTACTCTTCTGGATTTCAGCTGTGTTATTATTTGTAGCTGTTTAACCACTGGAGTGAAGGACTTCTCATGTCCAGAGGCTCGAGTAACCTAGGGCAGAGAGATGTTAACTGTTTGCCTCTCTGTTTTAGAGCTTATCTCACTGTGAATTGATCACTGATGATGGGATTCTTCACCTGAGCAACAGCACGTGTGGGCACGAGAGGCTGCAGGTGCTGGAGCTGGATAACTGTCTCCTCATCACGGATGTGACTCTGGAGCACCTGGAGAACTGCCACAACCTGGAGAGAATCGAGCTGTACGACTGTCAGCAAGTCACACGAGCGGGAATCAAACGGATCAGGGTATGTGTTTCCTGGCTTGTTCCTGTGGAAAAGCCAGAGCTGTCAGTACTGCTTGAGATTGTAGGAGTCCTACAGGTGTCCCAAGCAAGGAAGGCTGGATGAACAGTCTGACTGTCCTTCTGTTAGGTCCCCATGTGTGTAATGTCCCTGTAGAACAGCAATAATTGTCAGTTCTGACTCGTGACATTTTGCTGTTGGAATGAGCTCTTATCTTTGTGTATTTTTTTCAAATACAGGCCTCTGTTTTTAGGATGGTGTGGTGGGTGGCATGCTTTATCCTAAATATATGTTATACACATATTCTAAAAGATATGTTAATAGACAGAGCCAATAGTGAAACATCTGCATGTATATTTGAGTTGGTGGGCTGTAGGGCCCTTAGGCCCTGGAATCCCAAACCTTTTCCCTGTGTATCTTACCCATTAAGTCAGGGACCTAACATCTGTCTTGCAGGGGTAGTGTTTTAGCCTTGAAGTTAAACCTGTCTGCAGCTTCATGTCCTAAATGGTGTCCAAACACTTTTGCAAGTGACTGGAAAGGTCATTCCTGATAGTGACTCAAATTGAGGGCAGAAGCACAATTCTATTTCATGCTGCTTTCCAGCATGAGAACAGCAGTGGGAATACAGGAGACAAGGTTCAGACAAGTTCTTCCTCAGTAACCAGGGTTGATCCCTTTCGCCCCTGCAGCAGAACATGTGCCTCTCCTGATGCCGAGCTGTCTGGGCTCATCAGTGCTTTGTTGGGGAACCAGGGGTGGCCTGTGCAAGTTGAGTGTCCAGACACTGGTGTGCCTTAACTGGATGGGCCAAGAGGAATTACTTGGGAGGAGAAGACAGCTTGGCTGGTATCCACTGTCTAGACGCTTTCTTTATAGCCAACCAACCTTAATGAGATAGCACTTAGTGGTGCAGCAGGTGAGGTGTGCTGCTTCTCTTTTCAGTTCTGTTCTTTCTCTCCCATTGTAATGCAGCTTTTCACCCACAGGCTCATCTACCTCACGTGAAAGTTCATGCTTACTTTGCTCCAGTGACTCCCCCTCCGTCGGTCGGAGGGAGCGGACAGCGCCTGTGCAGATGCTGTATTATCCTCTGACAGTGAGTACAGGCACACAGAAAACGTTGTTGTTGAAGAATGGGACAGCAAGTCAGCGGAAGGAGTCAGTTTCCTGACAAGTCCTAATGGTGGTGTTTGGTCATCCAGTTTTGTGACAAGAAAAGCATTTTTTTTTTCCCAGGTAAAAATCTTAATGTAATGTGCAGCTGTGGATTAAGTTGGTGATGCTTTGGTTTGTATTAGTAACTCCTTCCTTCTGCTGGCATGAGAACTGCGGTACCGTGTCAAACGTGTGGGCTTTGCGGCGTAGCAGCTACTCGGTGGAAGTTCATGAAACTTGGAAGTTAATTTGCAATTTGTCAGCACTGGTGTGAAGTTCTGCTGTAACGTGGGACTCGAGGCTGCCACGCCAAGGAACTGAGCCTGCTGTTCTGTAATATACACCACAAAGTATCAGGTTTAAGGACGAATCAGCTTTAGCAGATGTTGACCAAAAAATGCAAAGTAATCATAAGCTCTTACAGTGAAACAGCAGCTTGTTCTTTCTCATGATTCAGCTTCATATTTAATTATGTAACAGGACATAATAGGTAATGTCAAAAGGAAAGATAGGACCTTCAAGATACCCACAGAACTAGAAATGCTTCCCAAGTTTTTGGACTTGGTTCAGTTGAACTCTGCTCGTACAAAGCTTGCCCGTCGCCAGCGCACGTTCTGCCCGATGCCATGGGCCTTGAATGAGGCTAAGAACTCCACTGTGGTAGAGCCTGTGCACTCTGCTGTAGCTGCTGCCACAGCCACCCACGGTGCTTCCGCCAGCGCCATCCCCGCGTCCTCCGGGACCGCCGCGGGGCAAAGGAAAGGATGCAGCACTTCCAGGAGGAGGGGGTAGCACACATGCTTTTCTACAGATGAATGGAAAACAGGTCCAGCTACAGAGAACAGGATGGAGCAAGGGATCCAGTTTGGCCCACCCATTTTGGGACAAGCACATGGGCTCAGCAGTCTGTAGGCAGGAGTTGAACCATACCAAACCTGTGGTTTTCAAATGTAGAAAGCCAAACTCTTCACATTTGGATAAGAAGCTGTCAACTTCTGAATTATAATAATAATGATAAAAATCTATGTATTAACTCTTAAGGCCACGCTTTCATCCTTAGTTTTTCAGTGCTAGATGATTAGATAAACTTTTTTATATTAAGCAATTTAATTATCTGAGAGAAACTACTTGACAGTTCAGAAAACTTTTTTTGTGTAAGTTTGATTGTGTGTGTGTGTGTGTTATAAGAGTTCAGGGCCTGTGTTTACTGAAATTAAAAAGCAGTTGGAAAAGCTGCTACTGGACAGAACTGCCATTTCCCCCTGCAAATTTTAAATTACTTCTAAAAAGGAGTGAATGTGAACATGAACATCTTTGGCCAGCAATGGCTGGGTTGTGTTCATGACGCACAGAGGACAGGGACAGTAAATTAAGACCTCAGCTTTGGGGTTAAATTACACCTTAAACTAGAATACATGAATTTCTTTACTGCTACACAGTAAGCCAATCTGGGCTTCCTTTGCACTGTAGTGGAGTGCTGTTACAATCATACTGAAAGAGTTCCATTCAGACACGGCTGGTCTGATGAGAGTTATAACCAGATTTTATTCTCAACTGTACCAGGACAGGCATTGGTACCAGTATGTCAAGATGTGTTGCCTTTTGTTGGGTCATTTTTTTTTCTAAGACCATAATGAACCTTGTAAATCTGTCGCATTGAAGATGTACAAAAACAAATGGAACCTACTCTGATATAGGACACTTCAATAAACAATCAGCTGATGTCAAACTTGAATTTCTTGGAATTATTTCAAACCTAAGCCAGATTTCTACTAGAAGCAGAAGATCCATGTGAATGCACAGTGTGCAGGATATACTGCAGGGCTGGTTTACTTCCTTACCTTGACCTAAGATTCTTGCTAGGGCAGGTCTTGCAATTAATCTGAATCTTAACAGTAGACTGTCTCTAATGCAGGTGTGGGAAAAAAAGAAGTAAACAAAAAGAAAAGCACATTTACAAAATTATTGAAAAACATTTATTATACTTAAATTGAAATGTGTACATCTTATTAAAAAACAAAAGCCATTTGCTGGTGCCATAATTTAATTCCAATTTCAAGTGAGCTGGACAAACTACTGTACAACTTTCAATACTCTTTAAAATTAGATAGTTGGATACTTTCCAATCAAGGATTTTTCCACTTTTATAAAACATTTGGATTTGAATATGGTTGAGCTAAAAAGACACAAGAGTCAGTTCAGGAAAATACAAGGACCAAACAATATCCAAAGATGAACAACTTATAGGCAGAAGTGTTTAAGTACATAAAATCTTACTTTCAGTGCAGAAAAAGAAAAAAAACCAAAAATAGGAAAAAAACCTCTAGGTTGGATGAATTTAAATTTTCAAAATGCTACAGCTTTCAGAAGCTTTTCTGCTAAGCACTTGAACCAGTTATGAAAGGGGAAATGAAAAAGGCAAAGTTGCTTTTTTACATGCTGTAGTATTGGTTTACACGGAACACCGCAGCATAAAAAGCAAACTATTCCCAAGCTTTTAAGCCAGAGATCAAGTTGGAACTTTCCAAAGGCACAGATTAACAGCTCTGAAACTGTCACCTACTACCTCTGGAAATATTCTCCTCTAAGTATCTACCAATTGAAACTTAAGGTTAGCCTAGGAAATACTGTGCCATGACTTTACAAGACACATCCAAAAGACCAGGAAAGCACATTGCCTGTTTCAGAGAAAAGTAAGTATTTGGTCATATGGAAGAGGCACTGTAACAGGTGTACAGTATGGATGGATGGAGGGTGCAGGAAGGTCAACTGAAAAGCTAGAAAGAGATTTGTCCAGAATAGGAGCTTCAGCAGGGCATTCACCTGCCGGGAAGGAGACTTACAGGGTGTGTATTTAGTGTTTCTCAAGCAATTTATTCGATGCTGCTGAAAGCTATGACAGCCCTGTGGTGCCAGTGGGTCATCTTCCCTCATCAGCATAATTCCACTGAAAACCAAACTTCTCATTGCCAGTATTTTTAAACCCACAATTTCACAAGCAAAGAGTTAAACTGCAGCAGTGCTCCGCAGAGAACCTAGGAAACTAAACATAAAGGATGCATAGGCAATTCTTTTCCATTAAATTCATTAAAGCAAAACACAATTACTTGGTACCCCATAGGATTTATATTAATCCCTCCAATAAGGTACTACTGATAATGCAGTTTGCTGCATGCATATATTGCATCTGTCTAGGGCTTCTTCAAAGCCCTGTTCTGGCATTTACACTTCTTACATACACTCTTATACACAATTTACACGGGAAGCTGTTTTGACAGCTTTACTCTCAAAGACCTGACAACCTGATCACTATCACCTTAACTACTCATCTCCACACAGATTAGCATGTGCTCTGCTAACATCAAAAAATAAAACCAGCGTAAGGTACAAGCACGTAATAGACAAACTGGCACAGAAAGGTAAATGCCCCAAAATAAGTTTACATTCATCTCCAACTGGATACAGATAATAGAAATGCAGCGCTGCTTTGCTTCTATAAACTGTATCTACTGGCCATAGTTTGCCTTATTTCAGTGAAGGGCAAGCACCTTTGCTTACATTGTCTCCCATGCCTGTACAGAAGCTGTCATGGCATTATACCTCTCATGAGGACACTTAGCTATGGCAGTGATAAGAAAGTTCACCTATCAAACAGCTCATTAGAAAGGTCATTTTGTGTTTTCAATATGAAACATCTTATACAGTGAAGTTAGATCCTAAGGTTTTGGATGATCTTCATAATCTTTAGGCAGGACTTCATTCTGCATTGGAGTATCAGTCGAGCAAGTGTATGATGTCACTTAAGAATTATATGGAAGCCTTCTCCATTTTCAGCTGAAAAAAACGAAGGAAATGTCAGTCTGTCTTTCCTGAACAGAATTATAGAAATATAAGACAATGCACCAAAACACCTGAGTATGGACTTGGTTTTGAAAATAAACTCATCTACAACAAACACGTTTCCTATTTGTGCTAAACAAAAATGTTATGATTAATGATTTGTAACTGGATCTTCAAATAGGGACATTTTCTGTAGGTAAAGTTTGCACAGAGTCAAACTCGTCCACTGGTTAGAGCCATTTGCTGGCACCTTGTACCAGAAATAAACTGGAGTTCTAAGGAAGAGTGGGATTCAACAACAACCTACTGAAGATGACTGTTGACTAGCAGAGAAAGAACAGAATGTTAAGCTCAGTTCTGCTGACTCTCAGAACTCAGTTAAGGTTCAGTTTCTAAATTTCAGAGGTACTACTACCAAGATTTTTAATTTTTTTAACCTACTTTGACAGTTTACCATTCTCCACAATTATTAGCAACATCACTGTCCAGTGATGGCTGACTGAATTTTACATAAGCTTTGTTACTGAATGCTGCACTCACTGGTTCCGAGCTGAAAGCTTGGAGAGGAGCCCGAGATGCTACACACAGGTTGAAATCTGGCTAGGAGAGGAAGAGCTGTGACTATCTTCTGCCACTGTATATGCAAAACTTTTATTATTTTTAAGGAAGGCTCCTAGCTGAAATAAACAGATAAGTTTTAGACTGTCAGAAAAGACCACGTACCTTTTATTGTGGTGAATAAGAAGCAACTCTCATCTTGAAAGTTTTGAACCATCTACAAAAAAGAAGTTTCAAAACCCTCTGAGTATGACCAATGCAAAACACAAAACAAAAACAATCCTCAACAATTCTCATATTAAGCACAGCCCTTTGTGTGCAATTGTATATTTTTGGCTTTGTTCAGCAAGTGACAGCATATACCAAATTAAAATCCATTACTATTAAAATACTGCTTTTTACTCTTGTGACAACCAGCTGGAAGCCTACTACTGCTGGCTGCGTTTTTGGAACTCTGTGGAGCAGACACTTGAAGAAGCAAAATTCAACAGTGTTTAAATGCTCCCTGCCTTTGGGTGTGCTCAAAATAAATATGCACTAAATAACTGCTGCAGCTTCTCAGAACTATATAAACCAGCTGCCTCTGTCTTCTCACAGTTTCAGTTTAGTCAGGCAGAGGAAGAGTCATAGTCAAAGAATCCTTGTGTTCATTTTATTATAAAGGAAAAATACTCTAAATGTAAAATGCTAGGGTTGCTCTATCAGACAGAAAAACCAGCAACAGATAAGCAAGCATAAGAAAACCCTCCACTCCCAGTCACAAATAAAATGCCAAGAAAATAAAATTTCAATTACCTGATCACTAACAAGGATGTGGATGCCTGTGGGACCCTGTCTGTAAACTTGGTTGATCTGATGCAAAGGAATATTAAATGCCAAAGCAAGCTTGCGTGTGACTTCTGAGGCTAACATCTCCTCTAAGTAGATTGCATGATAAACTACAAGAAAAGAATCATTTACATAAGCATAGTAGTAATGGATAACAATAACTACATGAAAAATATCCCAATTTGTTTATACTCCAGGTTTTCAAAAAATTTAAAACATAAAACCTTTAGTTTATTCTCTCCCTGTTCTCACTAAAAGCATGACCTGCCCTAACTTTTCTTTCAGGGAAAAGTCATAAACACAGCTCTGATGGGGGGAGGCTTCTATTTGCTCCCAGACTGAAGGCTGCATCCTGCAGCCTACACAAAAAAGCACATGTCAAACAGACACAAAAGTCATGTCAAACAGACTTAAAAATGGATCTTTAGAGAATCACCTAAAGATGGTTTGGAAAGCAATTTTGGGCAGTCTCAGAAGAATCAGGTAATACTTACATCACATTTATGTGCCTATGCTGTTGCTTTAAATACAGGAGTAGATTTTGGGGTTTTGGTAAATAACGCCTTTCGCAACTGTGTGAATAAACTTTCTACAGATCATCTCAGAGCTGAATGCAACACAGCAAATAGAACAGTAAGACAAAGCAGCTGTTCAGTTTGAAGCTGTATTTACAGTTCTATATCTTTATTTAACAGGGCAAGAAACCCTTGGCAGCTCCAAGTTTGCACACTGTTCTGGCTGAAGATATCCTGAGTGAGAACATGTATTTGACAGCAGCAGTGTTTTACTTGCAGATCCTCCTCCACCTCAACTGTTGCACAGAAAATCCACAAGCACTACTGAAGTAGCCTGTGCAGGTTTCAGCTGGGGAGAGAGGTCTCTCAAAGCCAAAAGCAATACAATATTTCAAATAGCTCCATTCTCTTTATTTTAAGAGTGACATGAATTTACGAATAAACAGTTACATTTCTGTCTCTGTTGAATCAACACCTGTCAGGAAAATAATACTAAAATCAAGAGCCCATTCACTACTTTGCTGTTTTTCCTTGCCCAGGCTCTATAGTTTTAGTTCAGTTGCACAGAAAATGACATCAAAATCTACCAGAAAATGGCAAAGAATTGTTTTCTTTGCATGTAGCTTTTACATACACCTACATTTATATGGTTGATACCTTGTCTGTAACAACATGCACAGCTGATTACACAGCTCCTTCATTCATGACCATGTCATTACAGTAAGTTTTATCACTGCACTGGAAATGTCAGTGGTTTAACCTTGAGAGGTGTCACGTTCTGTTTGCTGTGTGCTGTTGACGCAGCAACACTGTTGTGACACAGCTTCCCGCGGCTGCTCTGGACACCAGAGCAGCATTCCGGGCTCTTGGCTGTTGTTATCCCTCTCCCCCTCCTGGCTGACTGCGGTGAGCCCCGCGTGTCCTGCCAGTGCCGTACCATATATTGCACCGTTGCTGTCGCTGCTGCCCGCGTCCTGGCATTCCAGTTGTAGGCTCCGTAAGGGCTCCTGGCACACGTAGATTGTTAAACGGGGCCTCACGGACCTGCACGCCGAGGAAATCGCACGTCACACAACAGGCTTTGTGCCCTGCCAACAGAGGCTGATACGCCACAACTGTAGGTTTGTTATGCTAACAGGATACTCCATGTGTTATTTTATCACTGGGCCCAAAAAGTTAAATTAATCTCCAAGTAAGTGGTCGGAGATGCTGCTGAATTTAAACAACATTTCAATCCACCCAGAGCTCCTACGGACGCTGCTTGTTGGACTCCTGTAACAGGACTACTGAGTAACAACAGCAATTCTTCCAGGAGGGCCAGTGGTACCCAACACCCATTCAGACAGAATCAGACATCCCCTGGGATGCTGCCTATATTAGCACCTGTAACCTCAAAAGGCCTCAGGTTATTCTTTGCTTCCCAAATGGCCAGTTTTTTGTTTTGGCAATAAATCCATATGTATCCAAGAAACTGCAGGGCCCAACTGCAGCCTTACAGCACACCTGCACCACACCTGGAGGTGTGCACAGGAGAAGAGTTTTAAACACACTGCTGCCAGCTCCTGAGGCAGATCATACAGGCAACAAGGCCTATCCTGACACTTACTTCCCACATCTCCTAGCTTTAGAATCCCTCACCTAAACCCACTCAGCCTCACATCACCTGGATTTCAGTGCATTATACAGCCGAATTCCATCGGCTGGACCACAGATTTGTACCAGATCTTCTCTTGTCAGCTTTAATAAATCAGCACCTGGACAAACACATGAGGATTTAATGACTATTACTGTAGCACATCCGTTCTTTCTAAAATAATTTGTACGTTCATTTAAACCAAGAGTAACAAACTTCACCATGATAAAAATGGAATTTGGGACACAGAAATAAGTAAAATTTAGATCAGGCTCCAGTGAGTGCTAAATAAATCAACCTGTTTTCCAAAGGTGGTGAGTTACAGTTGATGGTGTTTACAGCTTTAAAACAGTATGAGTTTGCAAGACACATAATTTCTGTGGAGATGACTGTTCTAGACACGAAGAGTGATTTTTGCTGGCACCCAGGGTAGTGCATTTTGAACACATGCAAAATCCAGAGCAAAAATATTCCATGGTTTGTCACGCAGTGAATTACCCCAGACATTCAACTACCCATCCATCACTTCCTCTGGGCACTTAAGTTACGACAATGCACTGGGGTATAGGAGCTGCTGCTGAAGCAAAAAAATGGGAGGACAGATTCTTCTGAGAAACAGCATGAGTGTCAGCAAAGAAAACAATACTCTGAAATAGGAATCAATATAAGAGATGAGTAGGAAAATAGGAAAAAATAGTCTTTATGCATGAAAATACTCCACAGACTATCCAGGAACGCACAAATAAAAGCCAGCAAAAATGAGTGATCACAGCCCTTAAATACTATAGTAAAAAAACTCCAGACCTGAGGTAGTATAATAAAAGTCACATATACACCATACCTCTTGCTTCAAAATAATGCCAGCCAGCTAGGACTTGACTTTTATAAAGACAATAATGAAAAAGAAGCAAAGTTTTTCAAGTTTTTGTCAGAAATTTGGTACTAAAGTTTATTGAGAAAGTTCAGCGATACTCATATCAGAGCCAGTCAAAATCTAACCAGCAGCAGCAGAATAAACCTTCCCAGAGAAAATGCCTGGTACAAAGGGAATCCTGACAGAAGCCTGAACTAAGCCAAGAGGCAGAGAGCTGGCATCATTCACAACACTGTCCCCATTGAGTGTCACCAAAGAAAACGGAATTCACTTATGGTGAGCACTGTGTCATGCCACCCTTTGCACAATTCCATGGAAGACTGAAGAAGCAAACAGCAACATACAGCCCCACGGAGTCCATCTATTGCCATGTCCTAAGTTCAGACATACAGTAGGAACTGTACTGCTCTTTAACCAGCAAATAAATATGCATAAATATGTATGCCACCATGTTCTTAGAGAACTCTTTTCCCACACCAAACCTGCTCAGTAACACAAAGAAAGAAAAAAGTAAACTATAGATACCTGAGAAATTTGAAAAAAGCCTTGTATATGCAGAGAATCTGTTCTTGAGCAACCACTGCTGAGTTTCCTGGATTGTGGCTGATGGATGAAGCTGCTGTAAGAAACGAGACTGGATAGGTTAATTTGGATACTAAAAAACCCAAACAAAATCCAAGCAATTAAAAAAAATCTCCCTCAGTTCAACCCTTTCTTAGGACCTGTTAACATCAACTATAAATGGAGTATTCTGACACAGCTATGCAAATACACTTACAAACAATATCAGAAAGCAAACACTTACATCTCCTGACCCTTGAGAGGTTCCATCTCCTTGATGATTTGGGGAGGAAGAATTGCTACAGATTAAAAAACAAAACCAAGTATTACTAGAATTATTAACAAAAATATTTAAGCATTGTTGAAAATTAACTTGAAATTTCTAAACCAATAAATATGACAGTTGAAAGAATTAAAAGACTGCAACTTGGTAAACTTAAAGACCATTCTACAGTATATGGATCAGACCACACCACTGTCAATAATTTTTGGATGAAGTGCAGGTTTGGTTACAGCAGATTAATGAATACCTCAATACAAAATGTTTTCACTGATGCAATTTTTGTTGAAAAGCTTTTGAAGATATTTGTTGGGGCTTTTTCTAGCAAAATATGCAAACTGTGTATGATGGAGACGAAGACTCTTCTTACTGAAGAAAGCTAAGAATAGTTTCCACAGACAAGGACTAAATTACAATAATGAAAAGGCAAAGTATTTGCTATAGGACAAAGGACAAGAAGTTGTTCAAAAAATGTATAGTAATAAATAAAGATGATGAGGCAGAAGTAATTACCTTAAAACTGAACCATGTGATACAAATGTCATGCTCTAAAATGAATATATAGCTCAAAACAATCTCCCTATTTCCCAGTGGAAACACAACACAGTTGAATTTACTCAGAAAACATTTTGAATAAGCCTGACTAAAATGTTGCTTTTAATGGGGATACAGAACAGAGACCTACCTGTCTGGGACACTGTAGGTGTTATGCTGAGCAGAGGTGAAAGTTGGAGCAGGAGTAGGACTGTTGTTTACAAATGTTGTAGGAGTATCAGGCCATGGTGAGCACTGAAGATAAAGAATTAAATCTTAAGTTTCTCTTGACAATACCTTTTTTACTCTGATGCACACTTCTGTCATTTAAAGCCAGGGGTTTATCCACAGAATATTCTGATTTGCACTTCCAAATAAAGACTCCCTCTACCCCACACATTATATGCAGATATTCCAGTTAAAAATCAGCTCAGTTTTATCTTGTTCTTTTGTGCAGACTTCCATTTATACTGTCTTCTCTTTACAAAAAGGACGGTGTAATTGGTGAAAGTGACAAAAGACAGATTATTTGGTTTAAAACAAAACCAACCAACCCCAGCCAGCTGCTGGAAAAAAAGTCTTTATCCTGTACTCCTTATGAAAAGTCTGTTTAAACTGCAGGGATAATGACACCACAAAAAGTGTTCTGTAATAGTAAGTAAAGCTATGAAGCTAGATTGCATCTTGTGCATAAATTTAATGTCTCTGCCCTGAGAGCAATCAAATACAAACAGAATTTTCAGTGGAAATTTGGTGAATTCAAAAATATTAATAGTTTACTGCAGGACTAAAATTATGCTTACTTACATGGACTGATTTTGCTGAACTGCTTGGTAATCTGGATTTTTTTTTAACAAGCTTAAGTCATCACAAGTATTATGATAAGACAGCTATCCAATTTTGTCAGTCTTTTTTTGTTTTTTTTTTTTTTTTAATCATCATGATAAAGCTTTTCGAAACAAGGCTATCTTTTAGTGCTTTCAACAGAACACAAAAGCCAGTATTTTAAAGAAAAACAAAAACCATACAAGTTTTGATATCCTCAAAGACATCATTAAGACATGCAACCAGCCCAAGACCAGGTAAGCTAAGACCATGCCTGTTAAGATAACAAAGATTTCTGATAAACTTATCATGTACCAGCTAAATACCTTGTAAGAAATTTCCAGATTTCTATCACAGCCTTGTAGAACAGGCTGGAGGGGAACAACTATGACTTAACACCAATGGAAACTTGTTTCAACAATTTTGTGTTGAAAAATCCTTCCTCTGTCTGGGGGAAACAGTAAATAAGGGCAACCCCAGCTGCCACCTTCTTAAGAGAGTCAGCAACAGTTCTGTTCTGGACCCCAGTCTTCATCTGTCAGCATAAGAAGGCAGGTTCCCCAGCACAGCACCACAGCACATGGAATTAAATTTGTCTTCCATGCAAAGAGCTTAAAAATGTGGAACTTTCTTTATCTGTCCAAGATTTGACTCAAACCAGCATTTTGGTTAGCCATAGTGTCCTATCAATCAATCAATCTTTGATATGTGGTCAAAGTCACTCTTTGGGCTACAAACAGAGCCCCTATACAGAGCATGCTCCTCCATGACCTGGTAGGGTGACACATTGCTCCTCCTGTATATTCCCACCCATTGTCTCTCTTCTCAAACTCTTTTAATGTTAACCTCAAAGATGTTACATCAGGTAGTTACAAGTATCCTTCATTCTCTAAATATATGATCCAAAGCTGTAATCTTAAAATAAAAGCTTGCCATAGTAATGTTAACTTTGTTCCTCTGAAATACTTTGAAAGTGCAATTAAAATTCTTTTAATTTTGTGACATTCTCTTCCTAAATTTTAACCCAAGATGTTTATGTGGACACACAGATGCAAATTTCCCATCCTTGCCCACCATTCCCACACCAGATTCTAGCCACCATATATTTAAATATGGGGCAGAGAAGAATGCACTGGTGCCAGAGAACACCTTTTCAGCCATTCCCAAGGTAGGTACTGCACTTGGTGTTTCTGTCCTTCAAACCCATCAGAAGTTCTTCAAAATGAAGCTCTGGATTTAAATCCAGGAAGAAGCACCTTTGAAGTATTCAGAAAAATACAATCCCAACCCAAAGCAAGTAGCCTTTCTTCTCCCACAAACATGCCTTCCTGCCTTGTCTCCTATTCCAGCAAAACCACCACTACCCACTGAGTCTCAACAGGCTGGTTAAAAAGAAACAGTAAATACTAAGCATAATAGTGCTGCAACACATCTCTTGCCTCTGCTCTCCTTGGTTCTCTCTTACTGGTTGGGGAGCAAAAAATGAGTATTTGAGCACCGAGATACTTAATTCTGAAAGGTTCAAGGAACAAGAAAATCTTCCAGCAATTAAGCCGAGCTGATTACGCTTTTGGAATCACACTCATGCACAAATGTCCTGCACTTCATAAACTGGATTAAGCAAATGCCTGGCCACCAAAATCCATTAACACTACAAAGACTAAGCAAGGATGTGTTTTCTTTTCTAACATCCTGCATGATGATTCTGGATTGAGGGGGGTGAGGGGTACAAGGGGAATGGATCACAGAAAGTGGCATTGCTTCCCTAAAAAAGCACCTGCCATTGCCACTGTTAGGGACAGAACATTGGAATTCATCCTTGTGGACTGGTCAATCAGGATATTTCTTACATTCCTAAGCCAGAACTGAGTTAACCAAAGGACATTCAGGAAGCTAATGATACTAATATGGAAGTCCCTGACCAGTAGACACAAACCTAGAAGAAAATGTCACCCTGTCACAAACAAGGAAGCATTCAACTCTGTAAAAAGCCATCACAGAACAGAAAGACTGGCATGATATCTTTACCTGTAATAAACAATATATACTGATGAATTAATTTACCAAGATCATGTTTTTGTGGTCTCATGACTAAATGCCCCCCATTACTAGCACACTGATACAACACTACTGATAGTACTATACTCCAGAAACTAGGTCTTATTTCCAAATGTGGATTAATTCAGAAGGAGAAAATTATCTTGGTTTCAGATGTTTAACAGCCTTCTGTAAAGGCCATGAATCAAGTTTCACTGAGTTGAAAGATTTAAGAGATTTTCTAAGTATGACTTATCAGATTTAGGATATATAGCATTTAAACTCAGAGCATTCCTAACTGCAGAAGAATTGCAAAATCTCAAGTTATTTTAAGCCATGGTTTAATGTAATATCCATTCCTACCTCAAATATACTGGAATCTGTCCAAATTCATGCCTTACAGGAGAGTAAAGCTGAACCTTGGCAAAGAACTCCATACTATATTCAAAGACCAAATAAACATGAAAGCAAAATACAAAACCAAAACAGAGTAAGTCTAATTTGTTCTTCAGTTTAGACTTGATACATGCTTGGGCACACAGCACCTCCTTAGAGAATATTTTCTTATGCATAGTATGGAGCTTTTTCAGTCTTTCATGTCTACAACTTCATGTTCCAATTTATTTCAAGGTCTATCTATACTTGTATGTCTTTTAAATTCCATGTGCTCTGTAATCACCTCTATCTGCAAAAAATGACCATTTGATCAAGTTTAATCAATTTGCAGTTTATGTATTCTAGCTTGTAACATATAAAAAAATACACTACTATTAAAAAAATGAACCGAAATACCACAAACAGAAAGAAGTGCAAAGACCCAACTACCATAACACAAACTTTCCTGCTTTTACCAATTCAAAGCAGAGGAAAGAAACCAGTGGGGTTTTTTTCCCTTTTTTCATTAGATAAGAACTAATTTTTATATATGAAGAGAGAGGAAAAAAAACGTGCCTCCTTCATAAAGTGGCCTCTGAATGACGGGCACATGTACGTTAACACCCACTCTGAGGTCCAGAAGGCAAGGTTGAATTTGTAGCCTTTTAAATCTAAAGAAAACGTTAATGCTTCATAGCGTGAAGAGTAACGAGCAGTTTATCTGTATCCTGTCTGTTTGGACAATACAGAGATAAAAACGACAGTGAATGCACTGAATTTTGATGTATCAGGTGAATTCAGAGAAGTAATGGAAAAGCTTATCTAGATGGCATTCTTATGAAAATAAATGATAAGGGAAAGATGGGTGATGGCATTTAGAACAAAAAGCCCTGGCTCTTTGAAAGGATTTAAAAGCAGAGCAGAATGTCCATTCAGAAATGAAACTTAACCAAATTCCCTACACTGTGTTAGAAAGCCATACGAATTACATTGTAAAGAAAACATTAATTAGATTCAATGTTTTCTGAAGGAAGCACTGTAAGAAACCAATCTGTCCAAATCCAGTTGTGACTAAGCTGGAAATGATCACACAGGAAAAAAGAAAAAGGCAAAAAATTGTAAGAACTAACAAATAGAACAGCAGAATCTTGGAGGAGTAAAATAAAAAAAGCCATCATACAAAATGAGATGCAAAAAGCAAGTAATGAAAAGTTAGGTTAGGTGTAGCAGGAAGATAAGAATTCACAGCTTTAAAAACTAAGAGAATTATAGACTGGATCAACATTAATTTCTGGAATTCAAGAAAAGGTAACAGAGTACTATTTCTGGGCAACTAGTATGCAGCACTGACTAAGAACAGTCAGCAGTCTTCACTGAATCTTGTAAAAATACATTCCAAACAATTCTGGGTTTGTTTTTTTTTTTCCTGTGACAGAGCTGCAGTTCCTACAGGACATGTGAAGTAAAAAGATCCATCATACAGGAACACATAACATGTTAAAGAGTGTCCATCTCAAACACAGGGCAACAGATCTTCACTTTTTGTGTCTCAACACCTCTGCAACAACAGCACTGCACATATGGAACACTTGATCTGCACATCTGAGGGAAGTCTGGAAACAGCCAAAGCTTCTGATGGCCATGTTTGGGAAACCAGATTTGCAAGGACAGAACTGCTTTAAGTAGAAACATTTATCATCCCTGTCCACATTTACAGGGCCCACAGAAATGAGCTTGCCTGGTTACAAGAGAAAAAGGTCAATGAACTAGTCTTCAAGATGTAGATCAGATACTCCTTTTCTACATCAAGCAAACAAGTTCTACATTCAACTTCTAGAGCTAAAACCAGCACTGAGTGCATCACAATAACCAAGGCTTTACTATGAATACAGAAAAAATTGTGTTTCTTAGTATTTTTTATGGGCTTTGTGATTTCTAATAATTACGCTAATGATAAAAGTCGTTGTAATGATGGAAATACCATGTGCTGACATCTGCAAACAATACCAAGTTAGCAAGGCTGGAAAGATTACATCCAGTGTGGATAAAATTCAAAATGGTCTCAACAAACTGACCAAATTATCTGAAGACATCATTTTATTACAGGCAAAAGAGAAACAGGAATAGTGAGCTGCATGATTAAGAGAACTGGAAAGCTGTACACAGCTGCTATTCAAAATAGGCTCTGGGTCATTATCCTTTGTGTGCTTTGGGAAAGACACTGGAAGTCCAGTACTGTCCTATCTAAGCTGTTCTTCACTACAATTACAGTAATGTAGAATTAAGGTAATTCATAGAAGCTTAGCATTCCAAGAGATTGTTAAGGAAAGGTTAGACAACTTCCAGATATGATTTAGCTAGTTTGCCCTCCTCTGGACAATGGATCTGTCTGATCTGTTTAAAAATGCCTTTATTATTTTTTCTGTATGCAACAATCATTCAATGAAACACTTGCAACAGCAAGAGAAGAGAAAAACACAGAAATCTCTCCAAGGACAAGCTTCAAAAGATGCTTTATAAGCAAAAGTGATTACAGTCTGTTTTCTCCTGCCTCTCCCCCAGGGCCAGCTGGAACAAGTAAAAGAATGAACTGCCAAAGAATTATGAAGGTGCACCTTAAAAGAAAGAACAAAATCAAGAAAACCAGCAGCCAAGAACAGTGGAAGGTAAATTCAGACAGCTCGGTGCATACAATAGTTTTGGGTGCACAAAACAAAAAATCCAAATATCCTCCAAAGAACCCATTTGACTAATATTGCGTGTTCCTTCCCACCCAGTTACATGGATTATAAACAACAAGAGGCATACACTGAAGTATTTTATAACCTAAATATAAAATCTTATACATCACTTTCACAAATCATAAATATGAACCAAATCATGCCTGAGGAACAGGAGTAAGATAGTCATAACTTAAGAAATGCTGGGAAAGAGCTTCAGCACAGTATGCCTGCTCAAAGAACAGTCAAATAATAGCCTTCCACAGTCACGTTATTAATGGACATGTAAACTTGCCAAATGAAAGATATGGAATTGTTCTTCCTTGAGGAACAGCACTTAAGAAATCTAAAATGCTAACCCTTAGAAGGACAACTGCAAAGGACACACCTCAGGGAGGGCACAGGGTGTAAGTCAGATTCCCTCTGAGGTGCACAGACAGGATTAACATAACACACATGATGAAGACTGCATGAAACCTGCTTGGAGCAGAGTATGTAGACAGCTAAAGGAAAAATCCCTAACAACAATCTGCAACACGACATGATGTTTTAAAAATACCAATGTACTTGAAAACTTCTACTGATTCTAATACAAATAGGAACAAACCACTAAATTTCACTGTTCTTACTTCCACTAATTACACATGTATATCAAAGCAAAATGCTATTTCATTTAAAGTCATATAAACTGAAAGCTCTTAACTCAAGTTACACAGTCCCTCTGCAACAGTTTAAGTGTTAGATTTAGGAAGGATTCCTTTGCTGAAAACAAACATGGAGTAATTGGGATACACAGAAGTAAACAAAATTAAGACACAGCAATCAAAGTATTTTTACTTTATATAATTGAAGTTTCTCCTATATCTAACACTGCACAAGGTATCTTGTATAATCAAAAGGTAAGCAGAAGTCCCTTACACTGCCTCGCTTTGCCAGAGAATCACCGTAGTCTGCTGGCAAAGTCCGCTTGCTGGACTTTTTCTGCTCATGTTCAACTGCATCTTCAATTATAGGCTCAAGCCTCATCTGGACAAACACCAAAGATGTGGATCAATTTCTTTTCATTACACAGTGAGGAAATATCTAAAAGCCTTTTAAAAACTTCTGAATTATTTAGAAAACTGCATAGAACTCACTGATGTTTAAATAAAAAAACTTCATGAGGCTCTGGCCTTAAATTCAGTAATCTCTGAAAAATAGACTTTGAAGCTCAAATTTGGTAAATAAACTTTAAGAGCCCCCCTCATTGTTTTGAGTTTGTTTTTTTGATTTTTTTTTGCTTTTCAGCTGCAAGATTTCGAAATCTCTATCAAAAGTTCAGTCTATCAAGGGTTCAGTCAAACAGTGTTCAACCTAAAGTGTGTTTTAATACAGAATCTACTGAGTATGTAAATCCAAGTTTACTAAACAAAACCTTAAAACAGAATGTTGCTGCTTGCTGGACAAGTTTGTCAAATAAAAACCTTATCTCTATGCAGAACTAATTCTTCCCCAACCCTTCCAAGACTGCAGCTAAGTAATGTGCTGTATCTATGTATATTCTCCTCAGTCAGCAGATGCAATTTTATTTTGTTACCTCTGTAAGAACTGTGGTGTCATATGAAGGTTGATACTTCTCTTTTTCATGTGCAGTTCGCTTTTCCATCTTTTCTCTGTCTGTTTTCTGTTTTCTGTCTGCTCCTTTGGGCTAAAAATGAACAATTATGTGAACATGAACACAAGTGAGAAATTGTTTTATAACTGAAATCTCAGACATGAACTGTTACAAGCAGTAATATAACAATTTCCTGTATCTTTATGAGAACTTAGAGACTTAAGGATCTGTTTTCTAACGTTACCTTAAAAACTTTGATTTGACAACTGGCTGAATGCAGATGATCTGTATATTCTCCATTTTCAGTCTGTTTAAAGGTGTCAACCTGAATTCTAAAAGGAACTCCTTTCTCTCCTCCGTGTTTACGAGGGGTAAATTCAGTGCTGATACAATGTACCTGAAAAAAACAATGACAAAAAGAACCCTCAGAAGCATTTCAGGCATGAACTTTATTATATGTTACCTACATCACATGAACAGTTTCATGTAAAGAATATAGCAAAGCTATAAAAGGTCACTGACTGGAATAGTTTTTCACCTCATGCACTCTCATCTCACAGTACTTTCATATATGCCCAACTCCTTTGAAAGTCCCCAGACCTTTTAATCAGTGTGTAACTGCTTCAGCTGCTACATCAGAATGAACACTGTTTATAAGCTATAAAGTCCCCTTAAGGGTATTTAAGGAGAAAATCAGTGCAATAAAAGGAATTATGAACAATCTCACTGGACAGTGCTCCCCATTTTTTTTCTTCCTTATGGAATTTTAAGCGAGCCTTTAGAACAACTGAACGACACTGCCATAGTATCAGTTCTATGTCTGTTATAATTTCTTCTAAGGAAATGCATAAACAAAACTATTCCCTAACTTATTCCACAGTTCTTCAAGATGATTACATTTTAGCAATTAGGTAACTCTTATTAAGAAAAGTATCTTTTATTGTACTAGATCAAAGTTAATTTACTGGCAATACAAAATTTAACCTATTTTGACAGCCAGAGTAAGAAATGTTGCTACCTGAAACTTTACAGCTATGCTTTTTAGTAACAAAATCAGATCTGAGACAAAAGTAAGCAATGCGAATATGAACATTCCATCTAAATAATTTCCAAAGAAAGTACATTCCATTGCCCTGAATATCCAATACACAAATAATAGAATTCCTACAAGGAAAGCTACTGACAAAGTCAGAAACATCTTTGAGTGTCTGATTTAAAACCCTTTTCTCATAGGATTTCTCATAATTTTGAACCCTTAAGCCAAGCTTCTGCTGCAAGTAGTAGCAAGAGTTACTGAGAGGAATCTAAGTTAATTCTTATAGTTCATACAGCTAAATTTTTCAACTATGATAGCTTTCTCCAAAGAGCTTTTTAAAGCTTTTTATTTAAATTTTTCTATAAACCCAAACTAAATAGAAAAATCTTACTAGAGACTCTATTGGACCTATGAACCCGTGTTTTCTCATCAAGATGTATTTAATGGCCATCCCACAAATAATAAACCAGTAAGTTTTGTAGTTCATGTATACTGACTGTTGTTTGTGACCTGAAAGGCACCAAACACAGACATCCAGTCAAATAAAGTTTCAAACCTGAATAAAAGCAGATGTACATTTTGTTGGATCCCATAAAAATTCAACTGCGTTGAGCTGGCTTGGATTTGTCTTGATATCAATGACTCCAACAGACATTGGAATATCTATTAAAATAAGTAGCATATATTTCAGAACAATCATACAGCAAGTAAACACTATAAATAAATTGTAATATACCATCAGCATATACAAGGTAGGATGGAAAAATGCGGGCTTTGGTGGCTTGACCAGTTTCTCAGGACTGAAACAAAGAATCTTAGTAGATTCAACATGCATAGTGCTCAAAGTTTTGGGTGCTTTTTCATTTCCTGAGGTTATGCACCAAAACAATCAAGTTATGCAAGGTACAGAAACTGGGTTGTTACCATTTTCACAATCTAATAGATAAGTTACTTCTGTCTGTTCTAATCAGTGCAACACTTAGCAATCAAAATTAGAAAGATTATTAAATCTGTACAGCTGCGGAGTTGCTATCTTACTTTTACAGCACTTAAAAGTTTGAAAAGGATGTGGAAATGGTCGGAACATTTATATTCAAAACACACACTGTGACAAAGCAGCATCCAGAAATCTGGTCTGTCCTTTTTCATCAGCCTCAGCTTCAATGTGAATGTAATCAATTTAAATTTGGAAATCGCATTCTATACAGTGGCAACAAACAGAACCAATTATACCTAAGTCGAGCAGTCTGTCCCCAGGGCGGTTCCACTTCCAACCCTCTAGCTGCTGGTGCTCAGTGTACTGCAACCTTCTGTCATGGAACACAACTCTTATAATGCTCTAACAAAGAAGAAAACAAGCCTGTGATGAGCCACAGAGTCACTACACGTTTAGAAACGGCCTAAAGATAAAGTACTAAAACATCCAAAACAGCCACAGTGCCAATAAATGCATATTTACAGCAAAAATTTGGCAAGTACCAGCATCCCAAAATATTCCAGAACACAGAAATAGAATTGAGCAGCAGGCGATACTTGAAGATGTGGTAAAAATGCAAGGGAGGAATACATCTGATTGGATACTCTAAAGGTCACTATGAATTACATACAGTGAACTGAGCAACACTGCCATCACAGTATTAACACTGTGTAGGCAACATCAAATTATTTTAGAAAGCAAATGCCAAAGACTTCATTTATTATGAAAAGTGGTGCATATTACTTGATCATTCTTTCACTGGGAATTATGTGAACCTTCACAGGATATTTCAAAAAATAAAATAGGAAATTTCCTTCCTAGTACTTATAAGATATTTACAAAAAACCTATGATTCCACTTAATAGAATTTAAAAGTTCCTAACTTTCTCAACTACTCTACATAAAATATTCATCCAGAACAACTACAACATGACTAACTTTATTCGGCTTGAAGCAATTATCTAACAATATCTATGTTTGTGGGCAGTTTTGGTACTGCTAAATGAATACACATATAAAGCAAATTGTTACATAGAGGCTTGAAAAATACTGTACACATTGACTGTTACCCAACAAATAGAATGTAGACAAGATTTGCATGTTTCTTCCCATTATTCTACAGCCTTCCTTGTATTAGCAGCAGCTAGAAGTGTCCACAAAACCCAAGAACTTTTAAATGGAGTGCCTCTTCAAGATGGATTGCACTTCCTTGAGTTTATTCAAAGATAATAGTAAGCAAATGTGTGTGCATGTGTGCATGCATATGAACAAAACACACACAAAGGCACCATTCCCTCTGCACTGCAAACTGACATGTTTGGAACTTGGAAATATCTGCAGCCACCTTCACCTTCATGAAACTATTTCTTTGGTAAAATACTGAGATTCCAATATTTCATTGTCCAAAGTGGAAAATTAATTGATGCAGGATTACAATATCTTCTCTAAACTTTGCAACTGCTTTTCCCTATTGTACCCGCCAAATGACTCATCACCCACACAACAAACCTAGAAAATTCCAGAAGAGAGACACCTCAAGGCTAGAAGGAAATAGCACATAAGGGGGCAAAATAGTCCACATGCTTATTACAGCAAGTTACCATGCCAGGTTGTAAAATGTTTAATTACAGAACTCTCAAATCCCACTTTTATGCTTGTGCTTAGCTCTTCCTCAAATGATCTCTGAACAATCAGCCCACAGACAAATAAGAATACGGCCCAGGACTATACAAACAGGCCGAAGTTCACAAATTACACAGCCCAAAGCTGACATGTAAAGATTCAGCCTTCCACAGGGACACTGTTCTGGTGCATTTATCAGCACCACTTTCAAAGTGACTTTAACTGAAGTTTTTCCCTTCTTTCCTAATACCTGAATAAGACTGTTTTGAGAAGTCAATAAAATCAATAATCATCAGCTGCTTAGAAGAAAAATCGAACCCCCCCCGCCACTACCCATCAGTTCTCTTAATCATCTACTCCAAATTGGGTAATTTTTCAGTTTTGTCTCATTTTCATACTTCATACAGTACCTCAGATCCACACTTTCTGGTAACACTAAAGCACAAGGAGACAAATCTGGAACTGAGGAAAGGGGCTCAGCTGTGGAATAAACTGCTCAACAAGCAGTAATATTAGAGATCCATTTTCCTATGGATGTATCTCAAATATTCCACCGCTGCAAAACCACAGGTTGGCTCCATGTGTTTTCTGTAACACTTCTTAAGAAACACGCTCACAATACCCTTACTTCTATCTAAGTGATCCTCTACTTTCCTCTCACCTCTCCTAATCATTTGAAATGGACAATGTGATGGCTCAGAAGACAGTGGATACAAAATCTACAGACAATTATCTTCAGCTTTGCCTAAATAATCGGGTCCTCAGTGCAGAAGCGTGCATTGGGTACTTACATCCATATGCTTTTATTTGTAAACATCACTGGTCCACATATTCTGACCAACACCTAGTGACAGCAGAAAAAAAAAAATCTACAAAATACACAATCTCTGGTTTGTTAGTAACACTATCTAGTGAACTTAAACTCACCTTCACCAGCTTTCCATTGATCTCTGGTATGTCTCCAGCTTTCCGATTATCTAGCATCCGGATCTCATAGGACTGACCTTTAAAGAGAAAAAAATTGCATGGGTAAAAGGTAAGAGCAAAAGGCTATTTTGTGTTTAGTACATTTAGATTAGCTTTTGGTTCACAGTACACAAGAATACCAGTAGCAGAAACTTGAGTTTGAGTGATCCAGATTGCAATGTGCACTTCACAGCATGCACAATAACAAAATAAAGTGACATCTTTTGGTCCCCTTAAGACTAGAGATATTTTCAAAGTTCAATTATTTCATTTTGTGTCAAGTGTAAGTCCTTGCTTCTCCATTTTTTTTATTACTTTCTTTTTTAAAACTGCTGAATGGCAACATATGAGAACCATTAACTGGTCTTCCAAAACAAACTCTTGCAGAGTTTTCACAGTTTTTCCAAAACATAAATACTGTTCTCCCATGTTTAATTTTGTCCATATACCTGTTGCCTTTGCATGATTTTTATGCTTTGTATGATTTCAGAAACAGACCTTTAAAAACAGACAGTTACTGTTTATATCAACAATATGAGCAAACCTATCTTTCCAGTGAATATGATAAACTGCTGTGCTTCAAAAGAAGCAAAGCCTGTAGCAACTTATTTAATTACAAGGATTTTTTTCCTTCCAGAGTGAGCAGCACATATTCATTTGCAAAATCACATTTTCCTAACTAAAACATAAGACAAAATAAATCTCAACATCTTCACTAAGATGAAATGCAGTAAAATCATCCCCTAAACACTGTCCCTGAGGCTACCTTTATGGTCCAGCATATAACATATTTAAGACATTCTGACTTGCCCTACAAGGCAATAACCCTGTGAATGAGCAAATGATTTCCTTATTTTCTTTCACTTATCACAGACTGATGTTGGTTTCACTATGGACTGTTTCAGGTGGTTTTTTTCTTGAACACAATAAGCATGTTTATGTATATACTCTATACATCTATACAGCTATACATTTCTTTACCTAAGCAGCATGTGAACACTGATACAGTCATTGATGTAAATTCACATGAAATAGATGTTCACCTAGTGCAGCTGAGTAAACAATATGTCATTTCTCCTCCTATATTCAACAGCAGGAAACTTTTCCTGTTAGTGTAATTCATTCAATTACCCATGTTATTCTACTCACACAGCTATGACACGAAAGTTCAATTATATTTAAAGTCAGCATTTTTTTAGATCTAGCAATGTTAATAAACTTTCTCAAGTATTTCTCTGTTCTCTCTCAACATTTTTGGGGGGTAGGGAGGTGGGTGAAGAAAGAAGTTCTGATTGTTTCTTCAAGAAGTGTGGCATAGGCACAAAACAGTATTAAGACTGTAGATCTGATAAAGGTTTAAAACAAAGAATATGAGACTTGAAAATGTAAAAAATAGCTCTGGAAATTTTCAAGACAGAGGAACAGATACATTCCATTTTGGAGTTGTGGACATGTAGCTGCTCTGAAAGTGTGAAAAGCACTACAGCACTGATTTTTGTCATCCCTATGTGAGACCTATATATACTACTTTTCTGCTTTTTCCTGGAGAACAGCCAGAGGAGCAAGGTGACACAGGCTATGGACAGTAACTGACAGTAACTGCCCCCTGCTTCACACTGTATCTGTGGTAGCTTCATTCACAAAAATCCCAGAATGTTCAAGTTTGGAAGGGGCTTCTGGAGGTCATTTTGGACAACTCTCTGCTCAAGGCAAGGCCACCCACAGCCAATTTCCCAGCACTAAGCCTGGCTAGTTCTGAGTATCTCTAAGGATGCTCATCCAGACCATACTTCATAAGCTTCTCTGTAAAGATCTCATGGGAGAAACCAGCAAAAGCCTTACTGAAGGAATCACTTGTAAACAATACCTATTACATTATCCTTGACGAACTGAGCCACCCAGTTCACCACAGATGTTTATAAAGCTGGTCAAGCATGATAACACTTGGGAAATCTGTGCTGACTATCCCTGATAATCTTGTCCTTTATGTACCAGGAAATGGTTACCAGGAACCACTGCTCCGCACTTTCCTAGGAAGCCTCTAGTTGCCTGGCTCCTCCTTTTTGAAGATGAGAGCTATATTAACTTTCATTTAGTCTCTAACACCCCTCCTAGTCACCAAGATCACTAGAAGACTATCAAGGGTGGCCTCACAGTGACACAGGCCATTGCCCTCAGCACTTGTGGGTGCATCCCATCAGGACCCATAGATTTATGTATGTTCAGTTTGCTGAAGTATTCCCTGACCTGTTCTTCTTCCACCAAGGGTACATATTCTTTGCTTCAGGCTTTCCCCTCATCTCTAAAGCCTGGGACTGCTATTCCAGTGATACCAGAAAAGACTGAGCCATGAAGGCATTCAGTACTTCAGCATTTTCTGTGTCCTGTGCCACCATGGACAATGTCCTGTTCAGCATGGGGCCGACTTTCAATTGTCTTCCTCTTGCCATTTACATACTTTCACAAGGCCACCTTGCTTTTGCCATTTCTCACCAGATTCAGTTCCAGCTGGGCTTTGGCTTTTCTGTTTGCATCCCTGCATCTTCTGCAAGATGTCTGCATCTCTGTACTCCTCTCAGGTTACCTGTCCCTGCTTCCACGTTCTGTATGCCTATCTGTATGGGAGTTCCCTTGCTTACCCATGTAAGCCTCCTGCCATTTTTGCCTGACTTCCTGTTCATTGGGATTCGCTGCATTTGAGTTTGGAGAAGTTGATCCTCGAATGTTAACCAGCTATCTAGGGACCCTCTTCCCTCCAGAGCATTGTCCCATGGGACTCTACTCTCCTGAAGTTCAAAAATGTGACCTTGGTCTTCTGCCTTGCTTCTTCCTCTCAGGATCATCAAGTCCACCGTCTGCAAGGCAGGCAAGCTTGACTGAACTTGATACTCCCAACCCCTTCCCTGTTTCATGAGGTACAGCAGAGCTACCGTCTATCACTCAGGTCAGGATGCTCTCAATCAGAACTTTCCAGTAACCTCCTGGGTTCCTCATTCCCTGCTGCATAGTTCCTGGAGGAGACATTGGAATGCTTGAGATCCTTCTACATGGATCATGGCCTGTGAATGTGACATTATTTCCAGCTCTTCAAAAGCATCTCATCTACTTGTTCTTCCTGGGCAGTTGGCCTACAGCAAACACCCACTAAAATGATAGTGGTAGTGTAATTATGTCATCCATATGACATCATCTATCCATAATCCTTATCCATAAGCTCTCAAATGGAACATCACCAGGCAGAGCCCCAGACATTCCAGCTGTTCTCCCACATAATGCTTAACCTCCCCTCCCTCCCTTATCCTCTTGCTCTGCCTTTCCTTAAGAGCCAATACCCCCTCTGTAACATGGCACTTTGCAAGCCATCCCATCAAGTCTGTGATTCCAAGATCACACAAATGTCTTTATTCCTCACGCTTACTTCCTAAGCTGCTTGCACTACTGATGTGTGTGCACTTCAGAGGCACCTCACCAAGCTGACTTTCCACAAAGGCTTTGGAATGATGCTCTACAGGCAACTTACTTGCCCACATCCAAATGCTGGAGATGACCCTGTTTAAGCCTCCTTTTGTTGAGGCTGTGTTTCCTTTTGTGCTCTTTGTTTATCAACCATGGCCATCACTCCCTCACTGTGCTGCTGTCAGACACTCTCTCCTTCCATCACTGTTCCTACTTCAAAGCCCTCTTTACCAGGTCAGCCACAAGCTGGCAAAGGTACCTTCCCGAGCTGGATCCTATCTCTCCCAAGCAGTTGAGAGTTTGCATTCACAGAGCTTCAAGCTTTGCTGTACTGTGGAAACCAGCCTAAAGAATGCTTCCCTTTAAAAAGCAATTCTTTTCCATACCTCTTCTGCTATTCCACATACATCTAGCTGAACAGCAGCCACCTCAAAACACTGTCCCATAACTCTAATGTGTGTTTTCAATGGACCCATTTAACAGGTTTCACAATAAGAACCCTGCAAACCCCTGAACAACCATCATTGCTCCAAGATCTGAATATCTAGAATCAGCTTCAGCTGAACATCTAATCACATTAAATATTCCACTAGCTCATACAATATCTCAAGCTAGAAGAAAAGCACAGGAACTGAGTACAACATCCTGCTCCTCATAGGACTACCAAAACCACAATCTCACGACTAGAACATCAGCCAGATGCTCCCTGAACTCTGAGTGACATTCTTAGCTATTCTAATTAAAATACTTACTGACAGAGGGTAAAGTCAGGGCTTGTTTAAGTATTGCCTTAGGAAATGTCACCACAGCTTAACAGACAGGGCAGATGTTCCCACTGCTTCTGATATTCCCGAGCAGGAAACTAAAGCAACTGCTGACAAAATTCAAAGGGTACTTCCTTTTAAAAATGATTTAATGCAAGACACTGCCTGAAAATGGGGCCAAACCTGAAACCAGATTATCTGAATAACCAGGATGTAAATTACTCTTTTGCTAGAGGACTCAGTACAACTCTTTACAGAAACATACCTATAAGCACAATTCAGTGTTGCAGAACTATCCTAATTTTAAGCTGCCTTCAGTATGAAACAAATCATGTCTCACAGGTTTTTTTTTTTATGTATCATAGAATCTGCTGAGTTGGAAGGGACTCACAAGGATCATCGAGTCCAACTCCTGGCCCTGCACAGGACACCCCTGGAGTCACATCATCTGCCTGAGAGAGCTGTCCAAATGTTTTTTTAACTCTGTCAAGCTGCTGCTGTGACCACTTCCCTGAGGAGCCTGTTCCAGTGCCCGGCCACCCTCTGGGTATACACATATATACACACCAAGAGCTCATAGAGAAATTTTAATGAAAAGACCTTTACCTAGGCAATAAATGTACTGTCCTTCTGTCTAAAGTAGTATCACAGAAAGGAGACTGGCAAACTCTGGTTTTATTTAAAGAAAGGGTATACCAATGACCTCATTTTTCAACATCAGAAAAACTTATCCAGGACACTGAGAATCATCAAAACTTCTTCGCAAATACAATTTTTATATTAAAAGGTATTTTCAAGAACAGATGCAACATTTAAAGTCATTTTAGACACTGTATCTTTAAATGGTAAGCTCTTCTCAGAAGCAAGACAGCAAGCACTTTCCTCCTTCCGCCTGCTGCCCTGTGCTCTGTCTTCAAATTACAGCAGTCTACTGAGATTTTGAGTCAAAATCCACAAGAGAAAGAAAGCTGAACCAGATACAGGATTGGAGATCCTGGGGCATTAGAGCCAGAGGAGGGAAACAAAGAGGTGGGAGGGTATGAAACCATTGATATGGTCCAAAACAAATGATAAATGATTTTGAGTTCATAATACTAGCTGACTAAACTTAGGACATCAGTGTAATTCTCAGAGGTGAGGAAGGTTTTATCATATGGCAATAACTACATTCAGATTATTTTACCCAGCAGTCAGTGGTCTTTCTAGAAAAAAAATCAATTTTCATGCAAATTAAAAATTCAAGAAAAAACAAAAAAAAAAAAAACCCCAGCCTCATTAACATGAATTATTTATCTATTTATTTAATTTCTGATAAATATACACAAACTCCAAAGGTAACTGCACTTGTGATCGTGTTCAAACACAATACAGTTCTGGACAGATATGTCTGGCTAATTTGAGAGCAATTACAGGGCTCTCCTTTGTGCAACACATCAGGGACTGACATTTTGACATTTATTATGACTTTTGAGGGCTGTTTGTGCATACCTCATGCAAATATCCAGTTCACTTGCTCTTAATCAATCAAATTTAAACAGAAATGCCAAATTAGTCCCAAATTTTCAGCTATTACTACCTGAAATTGGTCTCCTAAAAGCTCTATTGGCTTGATTTTATTGGGGATGAAAAGGGGCAACACACAACAGGGAAAAAGAAAAACCAACAAAACCAAACCAACAAAGGAGGAAGGACCCCAGCCCCACCAGAATCCAAAGGAACAAGTAACATCGCGCTACAGCTGTGAGCCTACAAGTTGGACAAACTTGTAGTAGAAAAACTACTATTAACGCATCTTTACAACCTCATTTCTGACATGCATTTATTTTGGATACACACACATGTATCAAGCATGAAATACCATTCCAGTTTCAGACTTAACACCACAAGCTGCATTCATATATGTATACCAACCTTGATTCAAGTATGTGAGAGTTTCATCATATAATTTTACTGCTGGAGATGTTGCAGCACACATAACATACTGGAAAGGTGGATGTTTGGTCTCATTTTCTTGTGGAAGGCTGGAATCTTCCTGTTTGAAAATAGGCAGCGCCAAAACATCACTGAAAAGAGTAAAAACAGATAACTTTGAGACTATTTGCCTTATTTTGATTAAAGAAAAAAAGCTATTTATGACTTAAAAAAACCCGCAATGAAAGACATACAGAATTCTGTTACTCATTTTATTAGTAAAATCTATATGAGCAGTATCCAAAACATTTTCCACCACAACTTTGGGCTAGGATACACAAACAATACCATGGGACTTAAGCAGACAAACAGCTGTGCTGATCCTCTGAAAATCTAATCTTTGTTTCCTGTCTCAGTTTAAAAAAATTGAGTTCTCTCAACATTTCACCTGTCAAGCCTACCTAATAAACATGCAAATGAAAGCAAGGCCTTAATTTCCTTCTTTGAAATAATATAATTCCCAAAGTAAATTACTTACTCTGTGAAAGTACCTCTTTTCTCATTTAGTACCAATATATCTAACCTATTAATTCTGTTGACATTGTCGATCTTTTCTTAGATTTTAGCACACTGATTAGCTCAAAAATTATTAAGCAGCAGACAAAACATAAGCTATAAAAAGTTTATGCCAAGTCTTACTTCACTAACCTAAGATTGACAATTACCAAAAAACCTTTGGAAATGTTATGTTTCTACAGAAAAAAGAGCAATCCATGTTGTCCACAAGCTGCGGTAAGAAAGACAGCTTCACCATGACCAGAGACACATCTGCTTTCTATAGAAATTAGTAATCTGTACCAGTAATAATCTTCCTTGTACACAGAAATACTCCATAAATTAAACTTCTAGGAGTTTTTCTTGCACTGAATTTTTGTTCATGATGAAATCATCTGCATATCTATGCAACTTTCTTAAAAAATATTTCTAAAGTGATTTAAGATCTCACATCACCTTATCTGTTTATTTAGTTTTTAACCAATATGTATCTTGTTTGTATCTCTTGCACTGATCACAAACATGGATTAAATACATTTTGTAAAACAATTATAAATGTCTGTATTGCACTACTTGTATATTGTACCCTAAAATTTTTGAGGCAAAACTGTATCTTTTACTGCTCCTCATTTCTGCAAGAGTCTGCTTTATTTAAAGACAACTCTATTATTCCTCTTGAATTCCAGCTCATCTGAAAAATCAAAAGAGTGTATCACAATAAAGTCAAAAAATGAAATGACAGCTGATATTTTTGTGTCACATAGGGTTAGAATCTAAGACTTGGTCTACTTAAGTCTTAGACATGCAGAGTGCAGGTGGGGCACCCCAACTTTTTTTCAGAGCAAATGCCACATTCCATTAGGGATGTGACTCCCTGGGCTACCTGGAAGATGTCATATTGAACACGAAAATATTTATAAAGGGTGAAAAATCTAAGAAATTTCTCTATGTTTCTATCCTGTAGAAATTGTACAGTGTCTCCCCCCACAACCAGCTAGAATTAAAAAAAGAGACCAAAAAAAGATACTCATTCGGGTTCCCTTTCACTAGGAAGAAACCACAGGAGATGCTACAAAGACTGATGTAAGAAGGTCAAAGCAGTACACTGTCCAAAAAAGCATTACAAGCCTACTGAACTGTGTCCTAACTACTTCTGATGCCAGCTCCCCAAACTGGAGCCCAGAGAAGATTTAAGTAAGTTCAAAAGGAAGATGTGAAATGACCACTTAGGAGAAGTGGACACCCTTAGAAGAGTTTACTTGTACGAAGACAAGGATCTGTGAGTAGGACAGCAAAATCCATAGATAGATGACTGCTCCTTAAGGATCACTCAGAAGAAACAAGGAGCTGCTTCCAGCCCTGATGTCATCGGGAGGGCAGCAGGAGGAGCCCAACACAAGAGGGAGCGCCGTGACAAGCAGAGGGAAGCCTGGGCCCAGGACAGGACTGCTACACCAGGAACCCAGGCTGGCCACACACTTCAACAGGCAAAACACAAGTGCTTTTATGAGGAGGAACTTTAAAATGGCAAGAACATGGAAACAATGGCAATGTTTAACATACACACGAGTCAAAGTGCAACAACCAAGGCATGGGAATTATCTCACCAAATAAATTACCTGTAATTCTCGACTAAGTTCTGCAGCACTCGCCTTCACACAAAGAGAAGTCTTTTATGTATTCATGAACAATATCTTTAAAGCCTTCACTTTCTACTCACAGTTTGAAGCTAAAAATGTAGCTGGTCTGGCCTAAGAAAGTGTGATGTGGTTAACGAATTAGTTAAAAGACCCAGCATTGGAAGCCTACAAATACACCAATGTAGGCAGCTTTAAAACAGCTTTTGCTGATACCTAAAAAGCATAATGACTAACTGCCACTGCAGAAAAAGAAGGAAAAATAAAGACATTCAACTCTACAACCCTACAATTTAGCTGTAAAGAGAGTATAATGTTCATTCTTAAATGCCACCATTCCAAAAAAATACTCCAGAAGACAGCACAAAGAAAATTTTTCTTATAAAACTCTTCTCGGTACTAGCATATTCCAAATGAAAAGACAAGCCAATGCAATATAAACTCCTTCCTAGAGCATCTTTGAATAAATACCATTTTAATAACACTTTGATTCATTTACTTGCAAAAAATGAAATATTGGTGTTTTTTGCATTTCAACATATGCTCTTAGCCCATCTAAAAGCAGATTTAAGTTGCAACTAAAGTGTTAATAAGGTATGAGTAAAGTATTTCAAATTAAGACCTGAAGTATCAGTTTAAATAGGGAATAGCTAAATTTCAAAGCAACAAGCATTTTCTACAAAATAAAATTCACTGCCACACAGCTGATGAAAATATGCAAAGACTGCTTGCAATGGGAAACAGAATGGGAAACTTAGTATTTTTAATAGTGCTCCCTACTTAGGCTAAAGATGATAAACTCTATATAATATATGCTAGTGCGTCAATCACATTCCCAGAAACTATGGGGATGCTAAATCAGTCTTTTTACCACCTCTAATCTTATACTGATTCTACTTTAACACCCAACAAAACAAAACACAGACAAAACCTAAAGAAATCCCACAACCAAACAATACAGAGAACAGATCAGCCTTGTCAGTTCCAGCCTTTTCCCCCTCAGACCCTCGTTACAAATTCTGCCTTTATAATGAGCCAATGTCCCAGCAGGACAAATCATCTGCCAACAGTCAATCCCAGGCAGCCTCCATGCTTATGTATATTTATGTAGGCATCCTTTAGTCATTTTCCTGCTCACCTGGTGAAATCTTATTTTTGCTAGGCCAGTACAGATTAGAGACAGGGACTTGTAGTGCCAGCTTTAAGTTATTTCACACAGCAAAGAACCTCTTACCTAAACTGAAGTGCCCCCTGGCAGAGCAGTCCATATGGAGAAAAAGCCAAGTGTTACAAAATAGCTACTGCTGAAATTATTTCAGACTACAGGAGAACAGAGAGCTTGAACAGGCTGATTCCGTTCCTTTTTTGCCATTGTTAACTTTTGATCTTGTGAAGTGAAGACTCGTTTAATTCACATGTCTCATTTAAGTGAACTTTAGAACTACAAGCAAGCTGATGTATGGGCAAGTAGTAATGATTGGAGGGACAAGTAGCATCTTTTGTTATATTTTTGATATAATTTCAGGAAGTCCATCTACCAGGGCTAACTCTTCTGATGGAAGGAACTCTAAGATCAAGTTTTTGAAACTATTAGCTCTAGTAAGAAAAGTTTTATCTCAGTTCCTCAGCATGTGTTATCTAAAGCATTCAAATGAAAGGCATTCTCTTCTTCCTACAGAGTGGAGGAAAATTTACCCAGAAAAAAAAAAAACCCAACAGAAACAGTTTTCATTACACCCCAGATGTAAGCAGCAAACCTATCCTCCAATACAAGTCTGAGCTCCTTATGCTCCAGAGCTGCATACATGAAATATCACCATACAAGAGCAGGAAGGCTTACAAGAGGAAGCAAGGTGAATGTTACCACTTGAACTAAAGCATCCAGTGGGATGCATCACATGTGAGAAGGGGTCCCATGTCATGTAGTCTACATGAGCAGAGTACAAAAACACCAAGAAAAATGTAATTTATCCTGCCATGGTTGTGAAATGTCTTTGTAAGCCTTCAAAAGCACCTTCTTTAAAAATTTCAAACCTTGTTTCCACACTTCGTTAAAGTGTTTTTAAAAAAACCCTTAACACACATACAAAGTAAAACCCCCTCCCTCATAATAACAGGGTCAAAAAATAAATTAAGAACTTCCTGTCCTTACAAGAACAGGAACTACTATGTCAACACAATTCAAACAACTGATGTTCCATCAATCATCTGCCTTATCTGTCTTCTGGATTATATACTTTTGGGTGTGAGTACCAAAGCATCCCAAGAACACACAGGCCTTTTGAAACTTTAAAGCATGGTTTTTACGAGGACAAATACCTTTAAGAAAAATCTTTCTCAAGCGGTATTTGAATTAAGAGTTATGATCTCAAGGCCAAGCTCTGAACTGTTCAGAGGTGTGAGCAGGCCATAGGAAAATGTGAGGCAGTGGGAGACCTGGTACTTCCTAACACTTTCCCTATGTCCACAAAATCACGTTTGATGTGAGGCAGGACCCCTGCAATTAATTTCTGGGAAACAACCTTCTCCTCAGCAGCTGTCCAAGTCCAACACAACCGAGAATCACATAGAAATGTAATGCTGCTCCTGGGAATCCCACAGACCATCACATAGAAACTCAGATGGAGAAAGGCTTCAATTTAAGGGAAGTCTGTCACAAAATACAAGAAACCACCCATCAAAGAAGAAAATGCCAGCACCTAAACCTGTGTCCTTCCTACCAAGGAATAGAAGAATGTTCACCATGACAAATCCATGCTTCCACATCCACTCCTCAGACACAGGGAAGCCAGGAAGCCGCTCTAACTTGCAGCAGCTCCAGTACAGACAGCTCCGACACAGGAGAATGCCTGAAGAGCTAATGAAGGCAGGCCTGCTGCCCTGCTCTCAACCTGGTGTGTCCATCCAACACGAGACAAGGGAACACAGAAGACAGTTTTGTACTTTGAAGTCTTCTCTTTAAAAATTAAACTGCCCCTGACTTTTTTAATGTATTCACACACTCAACTTGGAAGAAAATAACAACAAAAAACCCAAACCCAAGCCAATATCAACAATCTAGAATATGAGGGCTATCTTTCAATATGTTTTATCTGTAGAGCAAGGAGCCTTAGGTTCATGAACTCACTTTTTCTTTAAACATCTATTTCCTGACAGGTATTTGCATATTTGTGTGCTTGCACAAAGAAGCAAGCTCCAATTCTAATCAGTACCTGACATTTTATTTTAGAGTCCATATGTGATAGTGAAAATTATTTTTTCTACAGTGCATAAAAAAATAGAACAGACTACTACAACAGAAGCTTTTAGTGTACTCTTCATAAAACAATCTGTACATCTAAAAATGAAGAAGAAAAAATCAGGACACTGTTAGTATGCATTCCTCTTTCAAAAATCCAATATAACCAGCAGTAGTGGGAGTGGGAGACATTAGGGGATGCATAAACAGCAATTTTGTCTGTCATAATGTAACAGCAGCCAAAAACAGGGCCCGAATGAGAACTCTTTCTTGGATTTGCACGGCAACTATGAAGTTAAGGCAGTAACTGTCACAACCCAGTCATGTTTATCAGAAGCCAAAAAAGGCTGTCAAGGACCCAAAAACTCTTAGAATACTCTCCCTCTCTTCTCCTGAAAAGAAAGCTCTGAGTTTTAAGACCCTGTTCCCCCAACTCCTGACTGAGCATCTCAGGGTTACTTCAGCCTGAACAGTGTTCAAGAGGTGGAACACAAAGTCCCCTCACCAGCCAAGGCTCTCCACAGCACAGTATGGAAACAAGACTGAAGACTGCATTAGGCTTTCCTTCTTTTCAGCGAAGGCAGCAGACAGCAGCATTCTCCAAAGACACTTAAGTGTTTGGGAGATGCAGCAGAGTCAAATTGCCTTGAATCTGCAAAAATGGAGGATTGTCTGGATGTATTTTTATACAGTCTTTTGTATTTTTTCCATTTCAGAACCAAAAGTAATTTTTTAAATCTAGTTAGATGAACTTCAGGTGTTAACCTAAAAACGTACACCACAACAGCTACTCCTGAAATAATTATCAAGTTCCCCATGACAGGCTTGAACTGTAGCACTACAAACAACATTGGAAGTGCAAGCATTTAAATAAATCCATATACTAAGCTTTCAAATTACACATTTGTAACTTGGAAAAAAATACACAAAATATGTGTAATCATAAATCATAATCATAAATCATTAGGATACTTGTCTGTCTATTAATGCTCAATTAACCCAATTTATGTTGACTCATTAATCAAATAATTCATTGATGAAAAGTGGAACTCTGCTAGAAAGATGACAGGCCGTTCTTTGAAACTTGTCTTTTCAATTAAATAGCCTCCATTTTTTTGCAGTTCATAGCAACCATCAGCGGTTCTCAAAAGTACAGAACTATTGTTGGTTACAAGGGATATTATGAGGGATTCATAAGAAAACATGATAGGTGCCATTTTCAACTGAAATTAACATCAACTCCCTTAAATTAACTCAAAACTCACTGTCACTAAAGGGTACAATGTTTTTATACACGTTTTGGTGCAGGTGTTATTTGACACATCTGACAAGCCTTACTATCAATTGAAATTAATTTTGTGGTTATAGGCAGTGTCTTATTGCATGAGAAGGTGCTAGAACAGCAACCAGAAAAAACGAGTTTCAAGACTTTCCAAGGAAATTTTGAAAACTATTTAAAACCGTGTGAATCTGCAGGGAAATTTAGGAGGCACTTAAGTGCCTTCTAACAAAAATTCTGCAGGGGACTGATGATCAATGAACATGTGCAACTTTTTCAGAAGGATAAACACAGCAGTAATGTCATATATTCTACCTAAGGAGCCTGACTTATCATCAACTCCAGGATATATAACCCCAACAATTAAAAGAATTACATGCAGATCTTCCTAACAAAATCAAGGGGGCATATACCTTGAGAAGCTCTCCCAGCACTCTCCTCTAGGCAATATTTCATTTTCTTCTCCTTTTTTGTAGGAAAATGACAAGTAATTAGCTCCTACTGGCACACTGAACAGTGACAGAGCAGTATCTCTCCTGTTCATGCTTTGCCACTTCTCTTGGTTCTCTTGGCCATAATTTCTCTAAAGTAGAAATTTAATCAACACACAGAATAACTTACATATGTGCTGAGAATCACTCTGAATCCAGCAACCTCTAACAGCAATTAGGTGATCCCTGTAACTGTGAGGTCCATGATTAAAGTTACAAATACTACTACTACTACTGTGTATGCTTTCCAAAACTACTCTGCAGACAAAAAGTGTGTGAAGATTCTAGACTAATATACAGCTTAGCTTATATACCACAACTTTTAAAGTGCTGTTTTTAATGGCTACAACTCTTTCTGTGGTAATTTAGAATGTCCTAATAAGCAGGCACATGAAACAAAAAGCCACTTAGGATTGCTGCCCACCATAACAGGACGATATGACCAGAAAAAACAATCCATCCAACAACACTAAGGACGATAATTCATACAGTTCCTAGAAACTGAAGTGTGTGCATTACTGGGACAAGAAATGAAGTTATGAAAACACAGGAAAATATAAAATAACCAACAGTCAAAATACAGAATTTTTAATCATAAGAAATGCTACAAAGAACTGAATCAAGATAGAGAAGAGCAGTTCTTGAACATGAGTACATGCATTTTCCATTGGTGTCTGCACTGCACTTAGAACCCATCCAACAACCACACAGCTGCCCACAAAAACTGGCACATCACTTCATGGGACGAATGTCTGAAGGTTTGCTAAGACAGAAACAGGACAGAAGTGGGATAAAATCCAGACAAGCTGAATATAAAATCAGGAGTATTCTCATCAAGAGAGATGAATCACCTTGTTCTCTGAACTGGCAAGTTCTCAACGTTATTAAAAAAAAAAAAAAACAAAAAAAACCAAAAAAAACAACCAAAAAAAAACCCAACCCACACCAAACCAACCAACCAAAACACAACCCAAACCCCACACAGAACAAAATCCTCACCACATGTATGAGCCACCATAAACCCACTGAACTCACAATATCAAATACTACCAGAACGATCCTCACTTCCATCCAGCAGAAGCCCTTTTTCGGAACTTCCAGCAAAGACATTGCACTTCCAAACATTTTACCTGCAAGGTACTGCCTTAAAGTATACATAATAGATGAAGCTTGTGGTCACCTGCAAGTTTCAGTTTCCCCTGAGAGAAAACGTGCCTTTTAAGAAGGCTAGGCTATCAAAACTACGCAGCTTACATCTCCAGACTTAAAACACTGACAAAGCCTGTCGAAAACCTTAGACTTAAAATGTCTGTCGTTGTTTCCAAAATAGTTTCTCTTTTTCACACTAAGTCGTCACTCAGGATTCCACACATTCTGCCCATTAGTGAGCTAAAATTGACTCAAACAAGTACAGTTTTAACTTAGCTTTGAAAAGACACATCCAAAAGCTAATCAAACACTAACTTTGTACAACCTGGAAAACAATCAAAACGCAAGGAAACCGCCAAGTTGACTACGAACAGAGAGCTACACGGCAAGGAAAAAAAACCCATCGCTAAACACATACTACACAGAAAAAACCCCATCACTACACAGCAATACAGAATCAACAGACTGAATAAAGTACAACCGTACTACCACCCTATCAACTACAACGTTTACCTGGTCGAGAAAGAACATTTTTAAACCTGGCAGGAAACACCTATTGTTTAGCACGAAGAAGAACTACGTTTGTCGAGAGTAAATGACCATAGTTTGGAACGAGGGGTCCGGTTACACCCCGCAGGGCCAGGGAAATGTCACTTTTAGGGCAGGGATTCCGCATATAAAGGGTGCAGCACCCCAGCGCAGGCAGCTGCCCGCCCTTCCCGAGCGGCCACCTGCCAGCAGCACGGGCGGGCAGGGCGGGAGCCC